>CAJFCO010017917.1:6221-18808 GCA_904066015.1 Synergus gifuensis | reverse complement strand
AAAGGGAATGGCAAAGGGAATGGCAAAGGGAATGGAAAAGGGAATGGTAAAAGGAATGGCAAAGGGAATGGTAAAAGGAATGACAAAGGGAATGGTAAAAGGGAATGGCAAAGGGAATGGTAAAAGGAATGGCAAAGGGAATGGTAAAAGGAATGGTAAAGGGAATGGCAAAGGCAATGGTAAAGGGAACGGCAAAAGGAATGGCTAAGGGAATGGCTAAGGGAATGGCAAAGGGAATGGTAAAAGGCATGGCAAAGGGAATGGTAAAGGGAATGGTAAAAGGGAATGGCAAAAGGAATGGCAAAGGGAATGGTAAAAGGGAAATGGCAAAAGGAGTGGCGACTAGGCATTTTTCTTGATGAAACCATAAAAAAACCATAAAAATTATGGTTTCTTGCGATTATCTAAGCTAATATGCAAAATAAAGAAAATTTCTTAAACAAAAGTTGTAGACCTCATCGAAATACACATTTTTTCTTTGAAACATTTTTTTCTACGAGTAATAGTTTTCGAAAAAATTTTTGATATATATCATGATATGTAATATTATTATATTTCTTTAAATCTATTAAAACTAGCTGTGAATTCGATTATAGGTGTGATTTAAAGATATTTCAATATAAAAATATTCATAATGATTCTATTTAAAAAAATAAAAGGGATTCCGATATGTCATAAATTATTTTTATAGTAGACAATGTTATCGCCTGATTTTTTAATTTTTATAAGTTTTCAAATAGTTTTCTGTAAAATTACAAACAAACACTTAAAAGAAATACCATATGTGTTTTGCCGTAACTAACAGATCACCATTGTCTGTTAGGAAAAAAAGGGTCTCACTTTAACTGTGTCGAGTTTACTTTTGAATTCGAAGAAAAATAAAAGACATAAATTGTTTAAATGATATAAAAGAACTATTTTCTTACTTTCTTCCACACTTATATAAATGAATATTTGAGAAAATATATTAGAAAAAATAATTTTTGAAAATTAAAGTTAAGCATAACTTTATTATTTTTCAATGAAATGCATTAATTTTATAGATGAATTGATTCATATTTCAAAAATTTCATTACCAATATTTGTTTATTGGAATTAAACATTGAGAGAACAACAGTATGAATGAATTTCAAGAAATGTAGAATAATTTAAAAATATTTATAAATAATTACAGAATACAAGTATTTTTATGTGATTTCACAAATATGTATTTCAAAGATTTAAAGATATTTTTAATTTTGATTAATTCAAGATATTTTAAGTATTTTCAACTTGAAATCTTTTCAAATTTTTTAAAAAGTTATAATTTTGTACAAGTTGAAATCTATAAAAATATTTTGAATTGTATGAAAATATTAAAATAGCTGTGAATTTGTATCAACTTTTGTGCTCATTCAATGAGCACTTTGCTTCCTCATAGAGGAATCATTAATTAGTAAAAAGTATTAATATTAGGTCACATGATTCGTGACAACAAAAAAAAAGTTTATTTCGTTTACATCTTATTTGAATTTTGATAATTTACAGATAGATGAAAACAAAAATTTTTTAAATTACAAATAACAACAACTTCCTTCATTTTGAACTAATTATATCATATAAGTAGAAAATTACTATTATTATGTTAAATAGAAGTTCTGAAATTGTTAGTTTAAGGGCATGCTCTGCGCTTTGTTGTGAAAAATTTTTTTTCGGTATTGACCATATACAAACGGAATGATATATAGTTCTTAAACCTTGGAATATATGAAATGAAACATTAAATTACGTTTGTATATTTAGTTGGAGTCATAATGTAGAAAAAAATAAGATCTCTACTTTACCAACTTGATTTTTATTTAATTATGACTCCAACTAAATATACAAACGCAATTTAATGTCTCTTCCTATATTCCATTATCAATTTTAATTAATTTTATGTAATTTATATGATTTTATAGATATTTACAAATATTTCAAGTAATATAATAATATTAAAAAGGATATTATTTATTTCAATTTCAAAAAATTTAATATTTTTTTATATACATTAAAAGCAATTAAAGTTTTCTGATATACATTTACATTTTACTTATTTAAAATGAATTAAATTTATTGATCTGTATTTAATTATATTACATTTTTTAAATATCATTATATTTTTTTAAATCTATTTAAACTAGCTGTAAATTCTTAAAGATATTTCAATATAAAAATATTCATAATAATTTTATTTAAAAAAATAAAAGGGATTTCGATATGTCGTAAATTATTTTTAGAGTACACAACGTTATCGCCTGATTTTTTGACTTTTATAAGTTTTCAAATAGTTTTCTGTGAAATCACCAACAAACGCTTAAAAGAAATACCATATGTGTTTCGCCGTAACTTACAGATCACCATTGTCTGTTAGGATTACATTTTACTTATTTAAAATGAATTAAATTTATTGATCTATATTTAATTATTTTTAATTTTTTAAATAACATTATATTTTTTTAAATCTATTTAAACTAGCTGTGAATTCGATTATAGGTGAGATTTAAAGATATTTCAATATAAAAATATTCATAATGATTTTATTTAAAAAAATTAAAGGGATTCCGATATGTTTTAAATTATTTTTAGAGTAGACAACGTTATCGCCTGATTTTTTGAATTTTATAAGTTTTCAAATAGTTTTCTGTGAAATTACCAACAAAAAAGTGTCTCACTTTAACTGTGTCGAGTTTTATTTTGAATTCGAAGAAAATTAAAACCCATAAATTGCTCAAATGATATAAAAGAACTATTTCTTTACTTTCTTCCTCACTTATATGAATGAATATTTAATAAAATATATTAGAAAAAATAATTTTTGAAAATTAAAGTTAAGCATAACTTTCTTATTTTTAATGAAATGCATTAATTTTATAGATCAATTGATTCATATTTCAAAAATTTAATTACCAATATTTGTTCATATATTTAAGTTTAAAAATGAATAATAATAAAAGTTAATGTTTCTTATAAATTGGTTTTTAATTTAACAATCACTTTACACTCACCCATCAATTTAAGGCTACTCTCAGAGGTGGGCGGCCTACAATCGAAATCAATTAAAATGGGACTGACTGTTAGAGGTCACTTTCATCGCGGCAGTTCAGTATAAGATGTCGAGGGACGCTCGGGAGGGCACAGTATCAGCCAAGCGTTAAGGGCAAATAATAAAAATATATTTTTCATGCGAAAAACGAGCTCAAAGTTAAAAAGGCCGTGATTCGGGATGCGGTCAATCGGTAGACGAGTGTCATTAAATCGAAGAGAAAGGCGCGCGCCTTGGCGCGCGCAAGACATCTAGTATAAATGAAACAATAAACTTCGTAGGCAAACTTGTGTATTAAGCACCAAGGAATATGTCATTTGTCACGTAGACCGAAGTTCTATAGAAAATCCTGTTTAATTTTCTCAGGGTGATGGTCAAAATATCTAACGTGAAAATTTCCTTGGTGCTTCTATAAGCTTGACTTATAACCATGTAGAAGATTTCAAGTTGGATTTATATTTCTATAAAGAACACTAAATAACACAATAGACTGCCCACAATTACTACAACAAATCCCATTCAAGGTAATAACTATAGATCTCTTAGGCCAGACGGTGAATTATTTCGCCCACCTGACCATAGGACTGTCTATGGCGAACAAGCCTCAACTAGGGTACTATATTAGACAGGAATGATGATTTTTTTTTCGAATCTTCAGGCTATATATTCTTATCAAAACATCCCCATGAACACATCCAAGCACTACCAATCATAGCGATTTTGAATTTCGCGGGAACCCAAAATGGCAGCTTGCATATTCCGATGTAATACAGTACCTTACCTGAACAACTGCAAACCCCACATGGTTGCTATCACGAGGCGACACGACGCGATTATTGCGAGGAAGTTTCCTTCAATAAGTCTGTCCCGGGGGCCGATCCGGGCCCATCACCCTTGAAGCCGGACATTGTCGTTAGGGACGAGCGCACTAAGACTGTTACTAAGACTTCTTCTTCTTCTTCTTCTTCTTCTTCATCATAAGTAGGATTTAAAGAAGCATAGTTTTTGATCTTCAGCTACTTCTTCCTTCGCCCTTTCTACTCCCAGTTTTACAGTTACTATGGACCCTAAAAAATGTACGATAACGAAACAAAAAAATTGAACTGACAAATGCTTCAATACTTTCAAGAAGAAGAATCACAGAAAGATCCTGAATACACATAGGATTTTTGAAAGTTTACTTTCGAAATTTCCCACATTATCTAAAGACTTGGAAATTTGTGCTTTATGTAGGATAGAGCTCAGTAAATTGAAAGAAATACCAGGATCAAATTTAGACATCGATCAGCCTCAAAGTATTATTGTGAATGGAATTATTGAAGCTGAAAATGATGATGAAATCATTTCAGATTTCATGTCAAATGATGATGACGATGCAGACTTCACCTTTAAAAACCAAAATATGAATGTGACGCAGTGCAATGATAAATATAATACGGCCGCAGTTTAAGTCTTAGATAAAATTAAAGAGAAGTTTAAATCATCAAAGAGTAGAGCTGAGAAAATTCAACTTCTCACACTTGCACCAAAATGTTGGAGTTATAGAAAGTTAATGGTCGAATTCGAAATATCCAAACGACAAGCGAAAAATGCGAAAAACTTAGTTACTGAACATGGGATTTTCACTCTACCTAAGCCAAAAAGAGGTAAGTCTTTGAGTCTTAAAACTGTAGCTCTTTTATCCAAATTTTATGAGCGTGACGATATGAGTCGCTTAATGCCTGGAATGAAGGACTGTGTATCTGTTCGAATGAATGGGAAGAAAGTACTCGTTCAAAAAAGATTAATTTTGTGCAATTTAAATGAATTATACATTCAATTCCAGTCAGAATATGAAGAGATTAAAATAGGCTTTACAAAATTTACACAACTCAGACCAAAACATTACGTTTTGGCAGGGGGTAGCGGTATTCACACAGTATGCGTTTGTGTACTTCATGAAAATGTTAAATTGATGCTAAAAGAAATAAACAGGCAATATTTAACAAACGATGCAGAAGTAATTTTAAATGGATATCGCAATTGTTTAAAGTTGACTGTGTGCCCTGATGCGACAAGTTCCTGCCAATTAGGAGAATGCCAAAATTGTCCCGGTGTCACTATAATTAAAGATTGTTTAATTCAATCTTTTTTGATAAGGAGGATTTGGAAGAAATCAAATTTGATTCTTAGCTGCAGACTAACAGATGCAACTTAAAGACACTGACCATGAATGCTGATGACTTTGTGGATGAATTTTGTGAAAAGATGCTGAAGTTGAGAACCCATCATTCCTTTGCTACAGAGCAATCATTATTCTTCAAAAATCTTAAGACAACTTTGAAAAATGGTGAATTCGTTATCTCATTCGATATCGCTGAGAATTTCAAGTTTCTTCTCCAAAACTCCGCGCAAGGATTTCACTGGAATAATTACCAGGCTATAATATTCACAGTAGTTATTTACTATGTAAAAGATGGAGAACTCAAACACAAAAGTATGGCAATCATATCGGACAATTTGAGTAATGACACTGTTGCCGCTTATGAGTACTAGAAGATAATTCTAAATTATCTTGAGGCGAATTTTGCAGTCAAAAGGGTCTACTACTTCACAGACGGAGCAGGTCAACATTTTAAAAACAAGAGTAATTTCGCTAATCTTCTAGCTCACGAGGCTGATTTTGAAATTGCAGCAGAGTGGCATTTCCATCCTACTGCTCATGGTAAGGGAGCATGTGATGGCATAGGGGCAAATATTAAAAGAAATGCAGCAAGCTTTAGCCTACAATGTTCCGATGAAGATCGCATCCTAGAAGTACCAGCTCTATTTCAGAGGGCAGAGAAGTACTGCAAGGAAACTGAAATAATATTTAGTAGTAAGGAAGATCAAGGAGCAACTGCCAAAGATCTGAAGAGCAGATTCGATGCTGCACTGACAATTAAATGAGCTTTGCAATATCATGCATTCATACCTAATACTGAAGATGGGAGATTTCAATTAAAGAAATTTTCATCAGCAACGGAATGCGACTACTTCCCAAAGGAGAAGAAAAGGAAATCAAGGAAGGAAGTAAAACCACTTACATTAAAAAAGCTACAAGTCGTATTCCAAAAGAAAGAACTTAATCTGGTTTTTTGCAAAACCATATAAATACAATCGGTCCTTTTTAGGACCACAAAATGTTTTTTACGAGGAACAACTTTTGTTCTAAGCATCACATGTTTCTTTAAAACTTTTCCTTTTCCCTGAGTTTTGCATTCTCATCATTGATGAGAATTTTAATATCATTTTAAATTTTACATAGTAAAAAATAGATATTCTTTTTATTCTTGGATCCTATTCTAGGCGAGAAGAAGGCATATATAATTACTTTTCGTAAAAATATTACAATGAAGGCATCACGGCGCCCTACGGAGTTCGACTGTCAGCGTTATGTGTGTACCGGAGTACTCAACGCTTATTTTCATGAATTAAAAATTCTTTCTCCACTTTTTAACCTATATAATCTTATAGGAAAAAACCTGAGGTATCTTTTAAGACAAAAAAAAGCAAAAAAACCGATCCTTTCTAGAGAAAAAGTCAAATTTAGTTTTAACTTTCACTTTTCAACGTCAAATACTTATTTAAAAAAAATGCTTACTGCCAATCGAAAGGGCGTGAAAAAATCTATCGAAAATATGGTGTGCAAAAACTTTTTTATTGCTATTCAAAGAGTCACAAATATCCGAAATAGATGGTATCTGCACAAAACCAAGAAATTCCACCCCCTCTCCTTCAGTGAATATTTGCTCAATGAGGAAAACTTTTTCCCCATAAACTATCATCCAATTTGACTACAATTTGCCAAAGTTTGAGTTTAATCAGACAAAGACAGATTCTAAAGTGGGTTTACTTGACATGAAATCCCCTATATATATATATATATATATATATATATATATATATATATATATATATATATATATATATAATATTTTACTATATATATTTTTTTTTATTATATCTATGTTATAATCTATTTGTCTACCACGATAGAAATAAGTGACCTGAATCGCTTTATATATTTATTACTTATTAAACTGATCTATTATATGCTTGTAGCGCCCAGGTCAGTATATTGTACCTCACCTGAGACCATTCTTTTTTTATTTAAATAAATCAATTTACAGATCGTTTATTCTATTGAACCAGATATCCTACGATATAGATATATTTAGTCAACCTCTTAGCGAATTTATCACATTGTTAAAAGTGCTTTATTAAACGAACAATGTTACTATGTTGACCCAAATAATACTCTTCGTAATAAAATGATTCTTTTGTTAAGTTATTATAAGAATCGTAGATAAAAATACTCTGTTATCAAATGTAAAAAAGGCGCAAGCCATAAATAAACGAAACTGAACAAAACTAAAATTTACCTAAAATTTTTGAATTCTGTTTCCTAGAAATTAATTTAACTTTCGCAACTAAATTTTTTTTTTATATCCACGAAATCTTCTAAAATTGCGTGAATTCACTTAATATTCTTAACATTTATTTGAATTTCTTAAAATAATTTGACATATTTTCAAAAACTGTTGAAAACTTTTAAATGCATATGAAATGTGAACAGTTTTAAATCCTTTTGAATCCTTTTAAATTCTTTTAAAATCTTTTGAATTCAATGAAATTCTATTAAATTTTTTTAATTTTCCTATTTCTTAGAATTTTTTCAAATTATTTTGGACTTTTTAGATTTTATAAAGTTACTGCAAATTTTTTTAAACCTTTTAAAATTCTATGAAATCGTCCAAAATTCTTGAAATCTTTTTAAATCACTTGAAAATTCTTAAAATTATTGAGTTACTTACAAACTTAAAATTTTTTTTTAATTCCTTCCACATAAACTAAAGCCTCTATTTTTTCATCTAAGTTAACATTCTTCTTCAAGTTGTTAATTTGATTATAGAATTTTTATCTTCGATGCTTAACATAACAAAAAAAAAACTTCATAACAGTGAGTTATGGTACGGAGTGTGTCGTTTGATTCAACATAGTTAAATTATTCATTTAATAAAGCACTTTTAACAATGTGGTGAATTCGCTAAGAGTTTAACTTATACATCTATATCGTAGAATATCTTGTTCAATAAGTTATAGAATCTGTAAATTGATGTTGAATTTAATATTAAAAAATATTGAACAATGAACGATCTGTAAAATTTTTCTTAAAAATAAAGAAATGTGAGGGTCCATTCTGCCTAATAAAAACACTTTCCCGGCGGGTGTTCGATGGTGTTTATTGCTGCCCACGGAGTTTACCGGTCTTATCCATTACATTTGGGACGCCATGGCAAGCAACTTCGGGCTTTCCGGAAGAATCTGTTCAAATGGAGGCTCAGCCATTTACGGCAGGACAATAATTGCTAATTCGAAGTGATTTTACGGCTCTAGAAAGGCAGTGCTCTATTTCCACTTTACTATCGAGTTTATTTTCTTTTCGCAAGAAATGTGCTAGTTCAATCCACTTGTGAGATTACAAAAGTATAAAACACGAAAGTTCAATTATTTTCCTTTGCTTTTATGCTCAATAAATATATCTGAATATATTATGTGAATGTATAAAGTGTAACCCAAAATTATTTATTCGTACTAGGGCAGAAATTTTTAAGGGATCGTGATGGGATTCTGGCTAGTTTTTCCTAGTTCTAATGTGGCCCTGAAATGGAAAACTTGCAAGTACCCCATAAGGCGTCTCACGCTCATTTTTCACGTAGGGAAAACAGGCCAAAACTCCATCAAAGTTAAGGCTCATGTAGGGGGTAATCTAACCTACAGAACTCACCTCAAAAATTGATTACAAATGCTGGTGCACAGAAAGGATATCGGGGGGCAATTTTTTTTCCTCTAGGATTAAATGGACTTCTGGCGCCATATTCAAAATACAAAAAGCATTCAAACATATGTAGAACTAACTAATAATTCTTAATAAGTTATAATAAATTATTTAACAAACATATTGAATAAATATTATCTAAACAAACATATATAAGAAGAAAACAATCGACGAAAAATACCATCAATGGAAGATAATGACTGATAAATAGATAAACAAAAATTTTTAAACTTACATGTAGCTAAAGAAGATTTGGTAAAGATTTTCCAAAATTATAATTATCGAAAAAAAACTATTTCCACAAAATGCAAAGTTATTGTGTTGTTGACTTTTTCAGAGGAACGTTAGGCTATATAATTTACCCCAAACACCCGATCCAACCCACCAACGCATCAGAAATCAATTCTCGAAAGCAGGAAAGACTTTGTAAATAAATTTCTATTTCATTTTTTGAAAAAAATAAGATTATTCGAATAAATGTAAGTCATTATCAATCATTTCCGATAATATGCAAAGACTCTGTGAATAATTTTCTTGTTTTCATATTTATGTAAACAATCATTTCTCGAAAATATTGAACTCTGTGCACGGATGATTTTTTTCAGTGGACTTCAGGCTATGGGATCTTATCAGTACATCCCCATAAACACATACAGGCAGTATCAATCAATCCTGATAAGAAATATAATCTCTGTGAATATTCTTCGATTTTTTCTTTTAGGAAAAAGTTCATTTTTCGAAAAAATTGAACTCTCTTTACGGATGATTTTTTTTTATAGACTTCAGTCTATGGGTTCTTATCACAACACCCCCATTAGCAAACCCAGACACTACCAATCATTTCTGAAGATAAATAAAGACTCTGTGAATATTCTTCGATCTTCTCCAATAGGAAAATGTTCATTTTTAGAAAAAATTGAACTCTCTTTACGAATGATTTTTTTTGTAGAATTCAGGCTATGAGTTTTTAACAGAACATCTACATAAACACATCTAGGCAGAATCAATCAATCCTGAGGAGAAATATAATCTCTCTGAATATTCTTCGATTTTCTCTTTTAGGAAAATGTTCATTATTCGAAAAAATTGAACTCTGTGTCAGGATGATTTTTTTTGTAAACTTCAGCCTATGGGTTCCTATCATAACACTCCCATAAACACATCCAGGCAGTAAGAATCATTTATGATAAGAAATAAAGACTCTGTGAATATTCATCGACCTTCTCCTTTAGGAAAATCTTCATTTTTCGAAAAAATTGAACTCTGTGCCATGATGATATTTTTTTGGAATCTTCAGGCTATATATTCTTATAAAAACTTCCCCATAAACACATCCAAGCACTACCAATCATATCTGAAAAGAAATAAAGACTCTGTGAATATTCTTCTACCTTCTCCTTTAGGAAAATCTTCATTTTTCGAAAAAATTGAACTCTGTGCACGGATGATTTTTTTTGTAAACTTCAGGCTATGGGTTCTTATCACAACACCCCCATAAACATATCCAGGCAATATCCAGCAATCCTGATTAGAAATAAAGACTCTGTGAATATTCTTCGATCTTTTGCTTTAGGAAAATGATCATTTTTCGAAAATATTGAACTCTGTGCCCGGATGAATTTTTTGTAGACTTCAGGCTGTGGGTTTTTATCAAAACTTCCTGATAAACACATCCAGACAGTATCAATCAATCCTGAAGAGAAATAAAGAATCTATGAAAATTTTTCGATCTTATCCCTTAGGAAAATGATCTGTTCAAGTCAAGTCTGATCGAGTTGAGCCTTTGTATTTCAACTCGAATTCAGTTGTAGAAAGAAGCCATAAGAGTCAAAATATCTTAGGAATAAAAAATAAACATTTTTCTTGAAAACTAGTTCTCAAGAATAATGTGAAAAAAGACGAGTTTCAAATCGCTTTCATGGTGCTCAACCGTCACTATCAAGTCTGATCGAGTTGAGGCTTTGAATTGCAAATCAGATTGACGTTTAGGAATCATCCAAATGAGTCAGAATATTCTCATAATAATTCTTCAAAAATTTGCCTGAAAAACACAGTTTTCATAATATAGAAAAATTATAATTTTCCTAAGGGAGAAGATCGTAGAATATACACAGAGTATTTATTTCGTATCAGAAATGATTGATATTGCCTGGATTTGTTTAGAGGAGTGTTGCGATAAGAACCCATAGCCTGAAGTTTCAAAAAAAAAAAAATCATCCGGGCACAGAGTTCAATTTTTTCGAAAAATGTACATTTTCCTAAAGGAGAAGATACTAGAATATTCACAGAATCTTTATTTCATATCATGAAGGATTGTTACTGCATGGATGCGTTTATGGGGATGTTTTGATAAGAAATCATAGCCTGCAGTTTACAAAACAAAATCATCCGAGCACAGAGTTCATTTTTTTCGAAAAATGAAGATTGTTCTAAAGGAGAAGATGGAAGAATATTCACAGAGTCTTTATTTCTTGTCAGAAATGATTGGTAGTGCTTGGATGTGTTTATGGGGATGTTTTGATAAGAACCCATAGCCTAAAGTCTACAAAAAAAATCATCCGGGCATAGAGTTCTATTTGATCGAAAAATGAAGATTTTCCTAAAGGACAAGGTCGATGAATATTCACAGAGTCTTTATTTCTTATCATAAATGATTCTTACTGCCTGGATGTGTTTATTGGAGTTGTTTTATAAGAACGCATAGCCTGAAGTTTACAAAAAAAAATCATCCGTGCAAAGAGTTCAATTTTTTCGAAAAATTAAGATATTCCTAAAGGAGAAGGTCGATGAATATTCAGAGAGTCTTTATTTCTTATCATAAATGATTCTTACTGCCTGGATGTGTTTATGGGAGTGTTGTGATAAGAACCCATAGCCTGAAGTCTACAAAAAAATCATCCGGGCATAGAGTTCAAGTTTTTCGAAAAATGAAGATTTTCCTAAAGGAGAAGGTAGAAGAATATTCGCGGAGTCTTTATTTGTTGTCAGATATGATTGGTAGTGCTTGGATGTGTTTATGGGGATGTTTTGATAAGAATCCATAGTCTGAAGATTCCAAAAAAAAATCATCCCAGCATAGAGTACAATTTTTTCGAAAAATGAATATTTTCCTAAAGGAGAAGATAGTGGAATATTCACAGATTCTTTATTTCTTATCAGAAATGATTATTACTGCTTGAATCCATTTGTGGGGATGTTTTGATAGGAATCCATAGCCTGAAGCTTCCACAAAAAATTCATCCGGGCATATAGTACAATTTTTTCTAAAAATGAACATTTTCCTTAAGGAGAAGGTAGAAGAATATTCACAGAGTCTTTATTTCCTATCAGATATGATTGGTAGTGCTTGGATGTGTTTACGGGGATGTGTTGATAAGAACCCATTACCTAAAGCCTACAAAAAAAATCATCCGGGCATAGAGTTCTATTTCATCGAAAAACGACGATTTTCCTAAAGGAAAAGATAGTAGAATATTCACAGAGTCTTTATTTCTTATCAGAAATGATTATTGCTGCTTGGATGCATTTATGGGGATGTTTTGATAAGAATCCATAGCCTGAAGTTTCCAAAAAAAAATCATCACAGCATAGAGTACAATTTTTTCGAAAAATGAATATTTTCCTAAAGGAGAAGATAGTGGAATATTCACAGAATCTTTATTT
>CAJFCO010017916.1:54747-65574 GCA_904066015.1 Synergus gifuensis | reverse complement strand
TCTTTTGGCCTCCCACTGGATAATTTCCCTATTTCCCTTCCCTAATTAGTCATAATCGCACCAGATTATAAGCTTGAAATGTACCATCTCCTGAAATGTATAGTACCTTTAATAATATTTATTTAACTTCTTTAAAAGGGCCTTATTTTGGCCAGACAACACAAACTCGAAACAAAACAACGCGAAAAAACGAAAGCCAAAGGAGAAAGTTCATTTAGTTGCTGTATCCCATACAATTATTGTGAATAACATTTTCGTAGTAGTATATAGAGATCATAGATAGATCATCATCATCACTATATAGTCTGTTCAATTTAAAATTCAATTTCTTTTTCTTCGTCCAAATCTATCACCCGATTTGTGCATGACTTCTTCGGAATATTTTCCTTTTTAGATTTAGGACCTCTTCTTCTTTTCAAGTTTAGCAGACATTCAGAAATTTTATCTGGACCAATGTTGACTTAAATACACAAATATATATATACAAATGTAATCAAATGATATTTAATGCTGATGATCAAATTTTAACTTCGAAATTCTGCTTTCTTCATTTTACTCAAGAAATATTACATTTAATAATTATTATTAAAAAAAAAAAATGAAAAATTAAAACATTTGAAAATGACATGAAAAATTTTTCCGGGTGATCATATAGAGGCTGAAGGTTCCTAGCAGGAAGTTTTGCTTCAAAGTTGGATAAAGTTATGGAGTGTGCACTTTAGAGGGTCTATGAAGCTTTTATTATTTTAAAATTCAATTATTTCCCCAATTGTTATTATTATTGTTATTATTATTGTTATTATTGTTGTTTTTGTCGTTGTTGTTTTCAGATTACATTTCCAATTCCTCGTTTTGTGCGAAAAACGTTAGAAGTGAATATTTTATTCAAACTCTAGTTATAAAAAGTAAAGCGCTATAGAGAAAAAGAAACCTGTTTAAAATATTTGTTGAGTAAAACGAGGGAAATGAATTTCTTTGCAATACATTTAAAGTTGTAGTAAAGTTAATGAGTTGTTAGGTGACATCTGATTCTCTTTAGTCTGCTGCCCTTTCTTGTGGACAAGCTGCATATTCATCCTTAAATCAAATGATGAGGATTGCATTTTTCCACACAATTCGCAATGATGACGCAGTTTTTCTTTCTTTCCCATTTTCTTATCGCGAATTGTTGATGGGAGGTAATGAGGAGAGTCAGGCACATTTGTATCAGGCGAGTCTATAGGTGCAGTAAAGCTAGAGCTAGGTCCAGGTAGACTTTCTTCCAGTGAAGTAAGAGTAGAGTGAGGATCCGATAAATCACACATTTTCTTCAGGCTTTTGACGTTGACAGAATAGGTCTGGAACTTGAAGAGGATGTTCGCTGCTGTCCTTTCCATCCAAACCATGTACCATTCGCAAGTGGCACATAGCAGCAAGTCTGGTTTGCTCCACTTTGTCGCATAAAACGCATGGGAATTTGGTTAAGTTTTTGACCGTCTTTTGTGAAACAGATATTTCCATAGCTTCAATTCTTCTAAGTGACGAGATGATGTTCTTCACTTATAGAGCTGATTCAGGCAAATTCTCAGGGAGGCGCATGAATATTCCCCAAATTTTAATTGACATAAATTTCATTTGACCGAAAATGAAGTTACCTAAAAGCCACTGACCATAATTTTTATTAATCCTAATTTCTATTTAGCCGAATAAGCATTTGACATAAATTTTAAGTACCCGAACTGTTATTGTACATAACTTTCACTTGTCAGAATTTTCATTTGCCATAATTTTTAAATACGCTAAGTTCCACTTAACCTAAATTTGATTTATCCGAGATTTCATTTATCATAATTTTTATTAACCCTAAATTGCATACAGCCTAAATTTTATATATCCGAAATTTCATTTGTCATCGTTTTTAATTAGCCGAATTTCTATTTGTCATAATTCTTATTTGTTCTAATTTTTATATAACCTAATTTTCAGTCCACCAATTTTCCATTCGACATAAATTTCATTTGTCCTAATTTCTATATAAACTAATTTCTATTGGACCGAATTTCTATTTGCTATAATTTTTATTTACCCGAATTTTCATTTGTCATAATTTTTGTTTACCCTAAATTTCATTTAACCTAAATTTCATTTATCCAAATTTCCATTTGTCATAATTTTTATTTATCCTAATTTGCATTCGAACTAAATTTTATTTATCCGAAATTCCATTTGTCATAATTCTTATTTCTCCTAAATTTCATTCAACCTAATTTTAAATTACCCGAAATTCGATATGCCATAATATGAATGTGACAGAAATTTCATTTGTCCTGAACGATTCCAGGAAAATTTTCTTGTCGTTGTTTCCCAACCATGTGAATTTGGTAAAGTCGTTAAGTAGTTAGGAGAGGATGGCGCTGTATGTCCGTTTTGTGATGCGAAGTATGATAGACGCGAAATTTAAAAGAAGAATTTACTTACATATTGTTAAAACACGTTATTTTACATTATAAAATAATTAATTATTTAAAATTCAAAAAATTATTTCCAAAACAATGTCGACTGACGTTGAATTTGTTTTGTATCTAAAAATTCGTTTATACTCCACACATTAACTCAAAATCTACTCAACCGATTCTTATGAAATTTGCTACACACTTTCTACACATATATAGCTATGCAACCTCGGAATTTTTTTTTTTATTTTATAATTATTTTTTATTTTACAATAACAAATCAACCGATTTTTCTAGCGAAAATTGCATTTTTGACTTTCAAAGTGCTACCGAAAATGTAAAAATCGATCAAAAAAAAAAACTCCCAGGTTGCATCGGAAAACATCTAAACTAAAAAACGCATTTTGATTTTTTGTTTTGGTTGATCCAGTGACATGTTGTGGTCTACACCGCAAAACAAATTTTTTTCGAGGCGCCGGCGGAGATTTGCTGCCAGCGGCTAATTTACCAATATTTTTCAATAAAAATTTAGAAACAGATAGTACAGAAGTTGTACAATTATATGCATATTACTTAAATAAACCAGCATTACCTGCATCTTATAAAAAAATTCTTGAAAATAGGCCTTTTTTGTCGAATTACCCTTACTCCCCCCTTAAAATATTAATTATAACAATTAAAAAAACTGAAAATTAAAAATTTTATAAAATTAAAATTACGAAGAATAAAAATAATTGAATAATTATATAAAATTAAAATTATGAAAATTAAAAATAATATCATATACACAAAACTCATTTTATTAAAAATACTAAGGTAGTAATATAACTACTAATAACTAAGTAACAGGTATATTCTTATGGCCATATATTTCATTATGCCATGTGGTGTGCCCCGATATCAGCATCAACGGGGTTGATGAAAATATTTTGTGCCTCGTGCAAAAATTAGCGGGCAGTAAGTCCGTTGGTTTGATATAGTTTGCCCCAAGCTCCGAAGAGGAGCTCGTTCTTTAAGGCTGAATCCACATATCGACTCTAACTCTGTTCCGTACGGCAAATCTTGCCGTATACGGCAAATTTCTGTCGCGCGGCAATTGAAAATCCATGCGCCGCGTTATACTTATACCTCATTTCAAAAATAACGACAATGGAACCATGAAAATGTTTATTAATGAAAGGATCCCGCCCACATCTATAGGAAATATGGTCCCCGTACAATTGGTTGTAAATGCGGTAAAATGTAGTTTATAATATCCTGATCAAATAATGTTCTTAGACATTGGGTCCAATATACGATAGTTTCGGAGATAGAAGGGTCCAAGTGTCACTTTTTATGAACGCGAGAGGAGTTCCACGGATCTTCGAGGATTGTTCGGTATTACGTTCAGCGATGATGTGCAACAATCTGTCCCTTTGACATTTTGTAGTTTGGGACCCCCGAACAATAATATCCATGTCTGAATTTCGAGACAATGATACTTTTTCGTGGATGTTGTACAAAAGTTAAGGTTTCATGCACACTCGAGGAGTTCAATGGACACTCGAAGACTGTTCGGCACCATGTTCAGGGATCATGCCGATGTTTCTGTCTCTTTGATGTTTTGAAGTTCAGGAACCACTGAGCATTAATATCCTTGTCTCAATGTCCAGACATTGGATTTTCGGGGCTGTTGTACAAAAGGTAAGGTTTCATGAACGCTCAAGAAGTTCCACGGACACTCGAAGACTGTTTGACACCATTTGCAGGGATCATATAGATGTCTCTGTGTCTTTGATGTTTTGAAGTACAAGATCCACTGAGCAATAATATACATGTTCGAATGTCGAGACAAGGATACATTTTCCATAATGTTGTACAAAAAGTAAGGTTTCATGCACGCTCGTGAAGTTCCACGGACCGTCGAGGACTGTTTGGCACCACGTTCAAGGACCATGCAGATATCACAGTTTTGAAGTTCAGGATCTACTGAGCAATAATATCCATGTCTGAATTTTGAGACAAGAATACATTTTAGAGTGTGTTGTAAAAAAAGTAAGGTTTCGTGCACACTCGAGAATTTCCAAGGACCCTCGAAGACTGTTTGGCACCACGTTCAGGCATCATGCATATGTCTCTATGTCCTTAATGTTTTTAAGTTCAGGAAAACTGAGCAATAATGTCGGAAAGTCCAGACTAGGATGCATTTTCGAGGGTGTCGTACAAAAGTTAAGGTTTCATGCAAACTCGAGAAGTTTCAAGGACACTAGAAGACTGTTTGGCACCACGCTGAGGGTTCATGCCGATGTCTCTGTGTCTTTGATGTTTTGATGTTCAGGATCCATTAAGCAATAATATCTATGTCCGAATGTCGACACAAGGATGCATTTTCGAGGGTGTCGTACAAAAGATAAGGTTTCATGCACGCTCGTGATGTTCCACGGACACTCGAGGACTGTATGGCACCACGTTCAGGGATCATCCAGATGTCACAGTTTCTTTGATGTTTTGAAGTTCAGGATCTACGAAGAAATAATATTCATGTCTGAGTTTCGAGAAAAGGATACATTTTTGAGGGTGTAGTAAAAAAAAGTAAGGTTTTATGAACGCTCGAGAAGTTCCAAGGACACATTTGAAAACTGTTTTGCACCACGTTCAGGGATCACGCCGTTGTCTTTGTGTCTTTGAGGTTTTGAAGTTTAGGATCCACTGAGCAATAATATTCTTGTCTGAATTTCGAGTAAAGGATTCATTTTAGAGGGTGTTGTACAAAAGGTAAGTTTTCGTGCAATCTCGTTAAGTTCCACAGAACCTCGAGGACTGTTTTGCACCACATTCAGGGATCATGCAGATGTCACAGTTTTCAAGTTCAGGATCTACTGAGCAATAACATCCATGTCTGAATTTCGAGACAATTATACATTGTCGTGGGTGTTGTACAAAAGGTAAGGTTAAACGTGTCATCAAAGATCTTCTCACAAGAGAAATAATGAGACTCACATTTTGCCTACTGTTGTACCAAAAAATAACTTTTAAAAAGTCATCACTCAGTCCTTAGCGAAGCATACATAAAAACATCATGAAGTCCTTTTTACTTATAGGACGATATACCCATCGATCTTGTACAGCATCACGTACAGAATCGCAATACGTATATAAATCCTTGAATTGCTCGCATGTTATGGGACTAATTGAAGTGAACTCTTTTTCTGAAAAAGTATCTTCATTTTTAAAATCAGGCTCATCAATCTTCGATAACTCATGTAGGCCTTGCAAAAAATATTGCAACTGTACACCAGACAGGCGATAAGGCCTATTGCAAAATTCTAAACCTTGCAGTAGAACGTTTGGTATAAAGCCACTCACATCCAAATGTTCAGGGCAAGAACGAGTTGATTCCGGTACGTAAATATTTTTTTTTGCAAACACAAGAACTCTACATTTCACTGACAACCTAGTTACATCTTGCACTCTGTTACAAAATATGCAAGAGCTATTTTGTCTTTGTTTTAAAACATTGAGTCTCAGACAATTAGGATCAAGTGCCAAATCATTTACCTCCATATTAATGCTGCGATTGGAGTTCAAGCATATCCTCGTATTTTCATCAATCTCTTGAGGAGCTCTTTCATGTTCAGCACGACGATGAATTGCGATTTGCTGTTTTTGTTCGTTTTCTGCACCAGATATGTGTAGCATCGCTCGTGGCTGTAACGCGATTCCACATACGTAGCAACTTATTCTGACGGGCGGCATGGCTGTATTCCGGGTATAGAAAAATTCTTCAGTTTTTTTTATACACTTAACTTGTATATCAAACAAAAACTGCCCTAGGCAAAGAAAATTGAATATTAATGCAGAATTTGTGTCGAGAGTAAACTGCAAAGATTCTTTCAAGGAAAAGACAGAATGTAAACAGTTTGAAAATAACAATTGACAATCAGGTTGTCATGGCGACAAAACCTCATTTATTACAAGCCACCGATGCCCGAAATCTAAAAGTTTGTTTAAATGCTTGTAACAAATAAGCTTTTACCGCCGTGGTAACCTGGTTGGCAATTGTTATTTCCAAACATATTATGTGTTTCTTTTTCTTGAAACAATCTTTATAGTTTACTCTCGACGCAAATTCTGCATTAATATTCAATTTTCTTTGTATAGGGCAATTTTTGTTTGATATTGGAGTTAAGTGTATAAAGAAAAAACTCTGAAGAATTTCCCTATACCTGGAATTATTACTATATATAATAATATATATAATATTGTAATATTATAATATTAAATATAATATTATATTATTAATGATTATAAATATAATTATGATCCGAATTGTCTGAGATTCAATGCTTTAAAACAAAGACGAAATAGCTCTAGTATATTTTGTAACAGTGTGCAAGATGTGATTAGGTTGTCAGTGAAATGTAGGGTTCGTTTTTTATGCAAAAAAAAATATTTACGTAACGGAATCAACTCGTTCTTGCCCTGAACATTTGGATGTGAGTGGCTTTATACCAAACTTTCTACTGCAAGGTTTAGAATTTTTCAATAGGCCATATCGCTTGTCTGGTGTCCAGTTGCAATAATTTTTGCAAGGCCTACGTGAGTTATCGAAAATAGATGAGCCTGATTTTAATAATGAAGAAACGATTGCAGAAGAAGAGTTCAATTCAATTAGTCCCATAACACGTGAGCAATTCTTGATCATGACTTTACTGGTTGAACAGAAAGATGTGAATGACCTCTGAGCTCGGAGACAGACAGTTCCCGAGATTCGCCACAAAAATTCTCGAGGGAGTGATGAACTTCATCATCATTACTAAAAACCAAAGATGGAACTCCAACGAAAAACTATCAATCGTTCGTCCATCAGACATGGTTATTATCGATTAGGAGGCCCTAAGCCACAAAATATCAAAGAAACAGAGACATCTGCATGATTCCTGAACGTGGTGCCCATCAGTTCTCGAGGGTTGTAGAACTTCACGAGACTGCATGAAACCATAACTTTTGTACAACACCTTCGAAAAAGCATACTTGTCTCGACATTCAGACATGTATATTATAGCTCAGTTGGTCCTGAACTACAAAACACTAAAGACACAGAGACATAGGCACGATCCCTAAACCTGGTGCCAAACAGTCTTCGAGGGTCCTTAGAACTTCTCGAGTTTGCACGAAACTTTAACTTTTGTATTATACAACACCCTTAAAAATGTATACTTGGCTCGAAATTCAGATATGGATATTATTGCTCACTAGATCCTGAACTTCAAAACATCAAAGAAACTGTGACATCTGCATGATCCCTGAATGTGGTGCCAAAAAGTCCCAGAGGGTCCATGGAACTTCACGAGAGTGCATGAAGCACTACTTTTTTTACAACACCCGCAAAAATGTATTCTTGTCTCGAAATTTAGACATGAATATTATTGCTCAGTAAATCCTGAACTTCAAAACATCAAAGAAACTGTGACATCTGCCTGATCCCCGAACGTGGTGCCAAACAGTCCTCGAGGGTACGTGGAACTTCACGAGCGTGCATGAAACCTTACCTTTTGTACAACACCATGGAAAATGTATCCTTGTCTCGACATTCGGACATGTATATTATTGCTTAGTGGATCCTGTACTTCAAAACATCAAAGACACAGAGACATCTGCATGATCCCTGCAAATGGTGTCAAACAGTCTTCGAGGGTCCGTGGAACATCTTGAGCGTTCATGAAACCTTACCTTTTGTACAACAACCTCGAAAATGCAGTGTCTCGACATTGAGACAAGGATATTAATGCTCAGTGGTTCCTGAACTTAAAAACATCAAAGACACAAAGACAACGGCATGATCCCTGAACGTGGTGAAAAAAACAGACTTCGAGTGTCCGTTGAACTTCTCGAGTGTGCATGAAAACTTAACTTTTGTACAACATCCACGAAAAAGTATCATTGTCTCGAAATACATACAAGACATATTACTGTTCTAGGGTCCCGAATTGCCAAGTGTCAAAGGGACACACAGTTGGGCGTGAACTCTCAGCGTGGCGCCGAACATTTCTCGAGGGTCCGTTGAACTCCTCGAGTGTGCATGAAACCTTAACTTCGGTACAACATCCACGAAAAAGTATCATTGTCTCCAAAGTCAGACATGGATATTATTGTTCGGGGGTCCCAAACTACAAAATGTCAAAGGGACAGAGTGTTCAACATCATCCCTGAATGTAATACCGAACACTTGGGCCCTTCTATCTCCGAAACTATCGTTTATTGGACCCAATGTCTAAGGACATTATTTGATCAGGATATTATAAACTACATTTTACCGGGACCATATTTCCTATAGATGTGGGCGGGGTCCTTTAACCCATTAACGTCGAGAACTGCAGAGAAGTTAGGTAAACTTTGACAAAACAGGAAAGGTAGTAAAAGTCAACTTACATAGTCGAGCCAACATGACTTTATGTTCTCGGGGTTGCTCTACACGATGCCGCCCATATTTGTGCATTCTGACCAATAGGAAATCCAATATGGCGTTGTTTTTGAGAAAAAACAGAAAAAAATCGAAGACGAAAAAATTTTGAGGCTGAATTTCGTATCGAGAACATTTTTTCGAATTGACGCAAACATGCACAAAGGTGCATAAACATGTCAAACTTTAAAAACATGGTACTTGAACATTAAAAAATTCAACATGGCTACCCAATATGGCGGTTTTTTTCGAAAATTTTTTGTCATTTTTGCCCCTAGTGGATTATGGCAAACTGATGTATTACACGAAAAACATATATGTCAGTATTACGAAAACTAGGTCTGTTGCTTATAATAATTAATATTTATGAAAAAATAACAAAATGGCGGACGAAAATCGAAAACAAATGCATTTTTTTCACTGTTTTTTTGTTTAAAAAATTAGTAAAAATGTAATTTTTTATTATATTATAGGCAACAGACCTAGTTCAATATGTGTAAAATGTGTCGTTTAAATTTTATAAGGATCGGTTGAGTAGTTTTCATATAATCCTTGGTACCGTTTTAAAAACGTTGTTTTGAGAAAAACGCGTTTAAAGTTTTGTCTTTTTTTGTCTTTTTTTTTTTTTTCCTGTTTTTTAGTTGTTTCATTGATTCTAGGTATTTGGGATTAAATACAAGTATTTCTCGGTAGTCAAAAAACCAAAAATTTTTTTTTTTCATTTTTGTTATTAAATAAACAAAAATAAAATTTTTTTTTCAAAATATGGATTAACAGTTTTGTGCTGAATTTTATAAGCTTCAATATAAAAAAAAGTTGCAAATCGGTTCAGAAATAGCTTCTGAATATCAATTTGTCCGCGAAATGTTTTTTTAACCCACTCATGTGCGCGCTCGGGTAAGCGCTCCGAGGTAGTGATATTCAGGTACGAAAAAAATACAGTTACATTGCTCCGATCTTTTTGAAATTTTGACATAATAATTCTAGATACATATTCTTTCGAAAAATGTAAGAAAAAAAATCGATTTTTTGAAAGTGGTAAAGTAGAATAACCCCTTAAAACCAAGGTTACGCTATTCTTGCAGATTGTTGTGGACGAATCCTCATTCTAGTAGGAATGCCATATCGTCTCCGTCGAGTTAGCATTATCTTCTTTTTTCAAATTGAGGCAAGACGTCATTCCATAAGGAATGGAATACATCTCCAATGCATAACAGGACTTTCTTCGACATTTCCGGTCAGTGGTCTTTAGAGGAATATCGTCATTCCTACAGGAATAGTAAGGCATCTCTTAAAACCGTGGTTACGCTAGTCTTGTAGGTTGTTGTGGAAAAATCCTCATTCCAGTAGGAATGGCATATAGTCACCAACTGTAGATTTTACACCATCTTCTATTTGCAAATGGAGGCAAGACGTCATTCCAGAAGGATGGGATACATCTCTAATGCGTAACAGGACTTTCTTCGACATTTCCGGTCAGTGGTCTTAAGAGGAATATCGTCATTCCAATAGGAATGGTAAGGCATCTCTTAAAACCGTGGTTACACTAGTCTTCTAGATTGTTGTGGAGGAATCGTCATTCCAGTAGAAATGGCATATCGTCTCCGTCGAGTTAGCATCATCTTGTTTTTCTAAATGGAGGCAGGAATTAATTCCATAAGGAATGGAATATTATACATCTCCAATGCGACAGAGGATTCTCTTTTCAACTTCAATCACAAGACTCTCAGACCTGGCTACTAACCTGTAAGCGACTTACGCAACACTATTACCCAATTGGAATAGATGCATTTAGGGCAAACGGTCGTCTAAAGTCTGGGGGATATGAAGTCTTCTTCTCTGGATATTCAGGACATGCTGAATTGCTGTTTTCCCGGAGAAGACATTCTAAAAAATAAATCCGTAGATGGATATTAAGTAATATTATGCAAGGATAAACCATTAGGGGAGACC
>CAJFCO010017916.1:39710-54347 GCA_904066015.1 Synergus gifuensis | reverse complement strand
GGTCTCCCCTACTTACATTTCTATTAAATTAATAAAGGACACCGTAGCAAGGAGAGAAATCTTGACGATGTTTAGAGGAATATCCTCGTTCCCATTGGAATGGTAAACGTCTCTAAAATCCATGGCGATGCTTCCTTAGAAGATTAATGTGGAGGAATCCTCATTCCAGTCAGAATGGCATATCGCCTCCATTTGTCGAGTTTACACCATCTTCTATTTGCAAATGGAGGCAAGACGACATTCCAGAAGGAATGGTATACATTTCCAATGCTTAACAGGACTTTCTTCGACATTTCCGATCATTGGTCTTTAGAGGAAAATCGTCATTCCTACAAGAATGGAAAGGCTTCTCTTAAAACCGTGGTTACGCTAGTCTTGTAGATTGTTGTGGAGGAATCCTCATTCCAGTAGGAATGGCATATCGTCTCCAATTGTAGAGGTTACACCATCTTCCTTTCTCGAATGGAGGCAAGACGTCATTCCAGAAGGAATGGAATACATCTCCAGTGCTTAACAGGAATTTCTTCGACATTTCCGGTCAGTGGTCTTTAGAGGAATATCGTCATTCCTATAGGAATGGTATGGAATCTCTTAAAACCGTGGTTAAACTAGTCTTGTAGATTGTTGTGGAAGAATCCTCGTTCCAGTAGGAATGGCATATCGTCTCCGTTGAGTTAGCATCATCTTTTTTCTTCAAATGGAGGCAAGGCGTCATTCCATAAGGAATGGAATACATCTCCAATGCGATACAGGATTCTCTCTTCAACTTCAATCACAAGACTTTTAGACCTGGCTACTAATCTGTAAGCAACTTACGCAACACTATTACACGAGTGTACAAAAAAAATCCGTTATAAAGTTCGATGAAATGGACATAGTGGAGAAATTTTAATATAATTCTTTTCGAGACTTCTTAGAAGGATTTGAAAATATTTGACCCCTTGGGAGGACTCAACGACCAGCAAATAAAGTATTTGCAGTTACATTGAACGATTTGGATACATTTCATCTATGGCGAGCTCTTATTTCCATCTTTTACCTCACAATGGTGTTCTCGCAGATAAAATGGTCCCTCTGATTGAAATGTGCATCGATAAAACCACAGAATGTGGTGCCGATGTCAAAATGATTGTTTACGATCAAGGAGGACCAAACAGATCTGCCTATTCTCTGCTTGGATTGACTACGCACAACCCCATTTATATTACAAGAATAAAAGAATTATTGCTATACACGTTTTTCCACATGCAGTGACAAATTTAATAAGTGCATTGCAAAGGTACGAGGTACATCAACGGTGGGCAACACAATCTGTTTCACAGATACAATGAATGATGTTCTTGATGCTTGTAACAGAGTAAAATCTGTAAAATCTGTAAAATCTGTAAAATCAGTAAAATCTGTAAAATCAGTTCAAAATGGTCTGAAATGACAAAAAACGAAACATGAGAGAATCTTTCAAAAAATTGTTTATAACAAAAAATTCCCAAGTACATAGAAATTTTTTATTATTAACAAATTTTTTTCATATACTCATCTGTTGTTTTTTGCCATTTCAGACCATTTTGAACAGATTTTACCATTGCAAAAATTGTAATTTTTTTGTGAAAATACGTCCAATTTTTCAGGTTGAGTCAGACTTTTTTCGAGCCTTTATTCTCAATCTATACTACTCTTCGTCGCGTTACATCATTTATCACTTTTGAAGGATTTAAAAATATTGATTACTATAAAAAAATCAATTTTTTTCAAAAGCACGCAATCGCCAGATTTAAAATTCTTTTACCCTGGAAAAGCAGAACGAAAGGGGATTGAAGTATACATTGCTTTCTGCCGCGAAAAATGATGTAACGAGACGAAGAGCAGTATAGATTGAGAATGAAGGCTCGAAAAAAGTCTAAGACTCAACCTGAAAAATTGGACGCATTTTCACAAAAAAAATTACAATTTTTGCAAGGGTAAATCTTTTTAAAATGGTCTGAAATGACAAAAAACGAAACATCAGAGAATCTTTAAAAAAATTGTTTATAACCAAAAATTCCCAAGTACTTAGAAATTTTTTGTTATAAACAAATTTTTTTCATATACTCATCTTTTGTTTTTTGACATTTAAGACTATTTAGAAAAGATTTTACCCTTGCAAAAATTGTAATTTTTTTGTGAAAATGCGTTCATTTTTTCAGGTTGGGTCAGACTTTTCGAGACTTCATTCTCAATCTATACTACTCTTCGTCGTGTTACATCATTATCAACTTTGGAGGATTTAAAAATATTTTTTACTATAAAAAAATCAATTTTTTTGAAAAGCACGCAATCGCCACAATTTAAAATTCTTTTACATTGGAAAAGCAGAGCGAAAGGGAATTGAAGTATATATTGCTCTCTCCGGCGAGAAATGATGTAACGCGACGAAGAGCAGTATAGATTGAGAATGAAGGCTCGAAAAAAGTCTAAGACCCATCCTGAAAAATTGGACGCATTTTCACAAAAAAATTACAATTTTTGCAATGGTAAAATCTTTTCAAAATGGTCTGAAATGACAAAAAACGAAACATGAGAGAATCTTAAATTCCACTGGACAACAAAATATGACCTATATCGGGTTGGGACGAGATATATCATTTCCATGGTAGTTTTCTGTGCTGAATCCTAATCTGACCTCCGTTTTTTTCGTTGATCTCAAATTTTTGAGTTTTTTTGAGTTAAAAATTTTTTCGAAAAATCACAAATCGTGTGATAAAAGGGTGAAAAAATTTTTTTTCACGAAAAGCGATACATGCTTTCGATGCGTTTTTTAACGCAGAATCCATTGGTGTTTTTGTTTTTTCGATCTCATATAGTTCCAAAAAAAAACACGAAAAAAAATGAATTTACAAAAATCCTTATATTTAAGTTAATAAATTTTATTTTTTAGTCTCTCAGGTCTCATTCTGTTCGTTTTTTGATGCAGAAAAAATTTAAATAAAGTTTACAGGTCCAGCTGTAACGGTTCGGAAGTTACATGACAGAGAACTTGTCTCTTTCTATAGAGTTCCCAATTTGACGGCTTACAAGTACTCGAGACGAATCATTGTACTTTTTCTAATATCTCATTGCAGTAATGTCTTTAATATTTGCAATAAGAATAATAATAATAATTAAAAAATTTTTTAAATATATTTATAAGCTGCTACTTATACTCGATGTTCCAAATAATGTAATATATAAACAGTTATGTTTTTCAACTAGTTTCTGGAAATTTATTATCTGACTTTTAGGAGAAGGTCAGATAATTTAGGATAATTTAATTTAGGAGAAGTCACAACACCTGCTATTTTTCTTAGGCATTGATAAAGTTTCCAATACTCGTTTCCCGCAGGAATTAAATCTCCAATCACAAGTCCTAAATATCTTGTTAAGCAAAGCATCTCAGATGCAGACTGCTTAACTTTTAATTTCTCACCTCATTTTTCACCCTGAGTGAAATATAAAGGTCTTGGTTTATTATTTTTCACTGTCACCATAGCTGAAAGTTTCAATTCTGTTATTGATATTGCTTAAAGACAAAACTTTCTTCTGAATTAACGCCTGCAGTACATTCTGCACAGTGTACGGTGCAACTCCTTCAGAGATCGTGCATGACGTCAAGAGTCAGATTTTCACAAATGTGGAATTTCTTTATTTTATTAAAGATGCATCGTTCTTTTATGCTCGTCTTAGCAGAGCTTCCTTTTAATAAATCATCATTATAGGATTGAACTGTTCGTATCATACTTTCGTTCTGCACAGTCATATTTTGACACTGAGTAAACGTGGCGGAACAAATCCTACAAAAATTCTGGACAAAACTCTCGGAAAAGCCACAAATAGAGTTCAACCCTAGATTGTCACCCAATATTAGGACACATTCAAAATAAATTTTATGATCTTTTCCGTCAACTTGTATCGTTATACCCTCTGTAGACAAGAAGTTTAAATCCTCAATGGTTTTACGAAAAAGTTTTTCATTTCCAAACTTTTTTAAATACTTTGCATGGAAAATAGTGGAAACGAAAACGTTCTGTAGTTTTGCGATTAGATGAGGAGGTAAGCAAGCTAGTGATACAGACACTCCTCCAAACTTTTCCTCACCGGCATGACTACCTAACGGATTTTCTGTTTGCCACTCATCGAAAAATACATAAAGAGGATAAATCTCTTTATCGGTACCATAGTATTTTTTTGCCAATAAATCTCCTTGTATAAAATTTGATAAATGTGTTTTTTCTTTCAATAGATCATTTACGTAATTTCGCATTTGGTTGAATACACCTGGAACTGCTAGAACCGTTTCTAACGTATCTTTCAGTGGAACGTAGGCTGCATATATGGATTTCATCTCAACTTTTACGGTCTCTCGGTCGACAATGACAAATATGGGCTCTTCTCCAATTTCAAAAAGTTGAGAAGGTATATACAAACTCTCCTGTTCATACGTCTTGAATCTGAAATGCTCCGTTGAACATTTTTGAAGAAGATTTTTATTTTTTTCCAAGATGAATTTAGCTTTGAAAAATGATGGTACATGTCCTAAAGGCTTCAGCTCATTTTCCATTTGAGTTTGAATAAATGGAACAAATAGTTCGGAGATGAAGTTCATGAACATTTTGAGGACATCATCAACTCCTTTTCGTGACAGATGTCACGATCTAAATCTTTTTTAGTTATGTTACATTGAATGAAATCCATTTTTAAAGTTTTTATATTATTTCGACAACTCAAAGCTTTGTAAAGTGCAACTTTAGCACTTCGAAAGAACAACAAATACGAATTAATTCTACTTAAAATACCACGAAAAGTTTTTAATAACAAACAAATAAAATACTTTTTGGCATTTTGAAGAACATTTGAACAACTTAATGTTAATGATAATCAATTGCAAACATCAAATACTTGATTAGACCTTTCGTAATTTTTCAATTAATCCTGTCACTGCGGAGCATAAATTGGGTACTTTGAAATTATATACTTCGTACTCTAAAAATTTCCAGACGTGGCTACACATGTGAGAAGGCTTTTCATGAAAAACTTTCAAGTATTGGAAGCAAATATCAACAGCTAGTGTGGGTGACGAAACTTGATACTTGTGATTTCCGAGTATCACGTACGAAGCTGTGATTTCTGCCAATGATGACCCAGTGATAGCGACGTAAGGTTGCACCGTTAATTTATAGTCTGTGTATTTTCTGAAGACTGGTTTGGGCCTCTTTTAGTGCATCCCGTACATTCTCAGTTTCCTGTAAATCAAAGAAGAAAAAGAAATCTTGTAAAACTTTATGACCTTTTACGTTCCTTTCAATTATTTTTATATAAACTTTGTATTTATGAAATCTTGACAAATAGTTATATTAAACCAAGATTTCTCACCTTCACGTGTAATATGAAACTGTCCAGGACTTCAGACTTCTCTGTATTCCAGCTTTTACCATTCTTAGAACGCACTGTTTGTTCCTTTATTTTTTTAAATAAATACGGAAGTAACATCAGTGGTAAAGTGAGACTATTTTCTGAAAAGTTGAATGGAAAATCTTACGAAAATGTGAGTACTAAAATGAAAAACTAAAAGAATATTTAAAATGAAACTGTAAAAAGAAGTTAAGAGAAACTAAAAACTAAAAGCAAGATTGATTGATTGGTTCGCGCTTAGTGAGTGCTAAAACAAAAATTATACTGACGATCATTTGCAGAAGATAAATTGTTTTGTAAAATTTGTCTAATTTCCTTATCTGCTTTTTTTATTTTGGCCAATTTAATCATTTTTGAAGCTACTCCAGGCCAATTTTTATTAAACAAATTAGCTTCTTTGTCAAAGAATGAGCAAAAGTCAGCCTGAACCTACATATATAAATAAAATATATTCAATAAGAAATACAAATGAAAAGTAACGTGATGTGTATATTTATAATAAATAAAAATCTTACCAATGTATATCCAGCTGGATGGGCAAGATTATAAAGGATATTGAATACAATTTGCGTGTCGGACTGCTTAAAAAAGTTGATCTTTTCCTCCTTTGCCGTAGAACCCCATTCTTTGACGTAAGATTCGTCAATTATTTGAACCGGTTTTTGGAGCTCAATGAACTCGTTAGAAAATTCCACTTCTGAAATATAATATTACATTTTGTTTTTGAATATAAAAAATTACTACTTCACTCTATCGATGACTATAATAGGACAAAAAATTACTTCTTCCTCTATATCATTATATCACTGAGAACTACTTCTTTATACAAATTACATACGAACATGACAATTTTTTTAGTTATAACGTTACATTTAAACATTTCTGACATTTCATCATGGTTATAAGCATCAACTAAGAAAATATTTACCAGTATCCTGTGATTTTCTTTTGTTATTTCTTTTAATGAGATCGATTGCTAGAGCTTTCTCTCGTAGTTTTGTATAAAAAGTTTGAAAGACTCCATGAGCATTACTATCAGAAGAACTTTTACTATAAAAGCTTTCCTGGAGCTTGTCAGGAAAAAGTTGCACTACGCTCTTGGCGAGAACCTCTAATCAGAGATGAATATTACAGACATTTTCTTTAAAAAATGGCGTACGATTTTTGACGAAATAAATAAGTAAGACGCATTCACCTTCATATTTTAATCCATGTGAACTAACCGGATGTTGGTAAGATTTAAGACACAGTTGCTGTTAATATAATTCACATAAAAAAACTAAAATGTTGCTTATATCATTCACATCACATAAGAAATTATATTTCTTTATAAACAAAGCGCACGTGTTCAACCGCGTCGTCACCGGTATTTGACGTTTGAGCGTTCTGAAAGTGATGTATCTAACGCGTCACCAGTGTCGAGTCAAGAAAGGGGGCCAAAATTCAATAAAACTATCATTTAAGAAAATAATTTTGGGATTTTGGCATAAAAAAAAGTATCAGAATTTTATTTTTAAAAAAGTAGTGTTATTATCATTATAGAGTTTCATAAATTTTTCTACAGGCTTCGGATTAAGGGACGCCAATATCTCGCTTCATCCCTGAAAACACACTAGGCACTAGGTTCGTAGATAGGCGTGGCTTAACATCTCTTTTGTAAGAGTACTCATACCCAAAAAGCTAGTGATGGTAAATATCGACAAAAAAACGTATCGATATGTATCGATATTTTCTGACAATGTATCGATACATATCGATATATATTGATATCTTCCCCCTCCCCTCTGAATTATTATGGAACAATTTTGACGCGTGTGCGTCAGGAATAATTTGAATTATATGTAAATAAATAATATTTTAATGGCCAAATGGTAAACTTTTGGTAATAAATGTGCATAAATTTGATGTTAGATATAGTATTAGACCTTAAACCAAAAATACAAACTCTTAAAAGGTGAATATTTATTATGGATTATTAAAATTCTTTTTTATAGTTATTTACAAAGTTCATGTATTTAGTACAAAAGTGAAAAATAAATAATAAAGAATTTTAAAAAAGGCATTACGAAGTGTGAAAAATGTTTTAAAAACCGAAATATGTGACGAGAAAACATAACCTCACTTTACAAATTTTAAAATAGAATTTGGAAAAATAAATAGATGTATTAATCATTACAAACTGTAAATTATTTGAATATTAAAACTATAAATTATTGTTAAAATTTTATTTTCATATTATGTATAAATGTTATATATTATAATAAAAAATATGAAGAACACTTTAGAAAAATTAGCAATTTATTTCAGTATTACAAAATGCAAATTCCAAACTAGAATTAATGTTCCAAAAATTCATAATTTTGTCTTAAAAATACAAGCTTCTCAGCAACACTTGGTGACAACTCTGCCCTTTGTTGCCTGCAGTCAAGTTTACTCGCTTCGAAGGAACAGAAGTAGTAGGCACAACTAAATACTTTTTGGCTATCGATCGAAGTTCCTCGCAAGCTGTATAATTTTCCCAGAATTTAATGACATCAGTTTCTTCGGCTAAAAGTGGGACAGTCAAATAATTATTTAATTAGCTTGCGAATAGCAGGGAATTGAGTGCGATGACGACTGGCTTCTCACTTTCTCCAAAAACTTGAATGTTTCTATAAGAAAAAGAGGATCTTAGAAATTTTGTAGAATAGACAACATAATTTTGTAAAAACATGAAGCTTACGTTTCTTGTTCGTTTCCGGTGGGGCTTGTGAAGATGTTTCTCCTTCGTTCGGAACATTCGTTTCAGAATTTCGAGATGCTAGAATAGCTTCCTTCAATTCTTCGTGCAACATCATTACTCCATTGCTATAATTTCTTCTTTCCGTGAAACCATATTCTTTGAATCGAGGATCCAAAATTATGCATATACTAAACAAAAATCAAAAAGTAATTTGCTGTAGATGTACGAAATAATGTTATCTAAAATAATTTTCAACTTACGCAGAAATAGTCCGCTCTTCATTCTTTAGAAGTTTCTCCTTTGTTAACTCTATTAATTTCTGGTGAAATTTCAATACTTCAGAGGACGTAATAGTCGGTAAAACATCGTCGAGTTCCTGAAGAATGAGTTTCGTCGATGGAATGGTCGATGGAATTCCACAAAAGACTTTAAAACTCTTATTATTTCAGGGATTGCCTTTCTCTCAGTGTTTGTTAAAACATCAGGTACTTTCGTGTCAGACGTTACTAAAACAACTTTAATGGCATCTGCAGACTTGTCAATGCTATCAAGCATGGCATAAGACGAGTTCCAACGCGTGTAACACGACTGGATCAACTTTACAGGTGGCAGATTCCTTTGGGCCAATTCATTTATGAGTCGTTTATTTTGCAAAGGACTGTGGCGGAACAATGTCACAATCCTTTTACATTTTTTCAGGAAAGCATAGACCGATATCTCATTTTTTAATAGTAAATCTTCGCTGTCAAAATCAGGCTCCGTTAACTCTGTAGATGAAAAATGGCGAATTGTTGATCTATGGCGCGAGGGTTGAGAGGCAGTGGGGGGATAGGAATTATTTCCTATGCCCATCACAGATGGCGCTAATTTGTAGCGCGTGCGCGGAATTTTTAAAAATTGTTTGTTATGGTTTGTGTTTGTGGTTTATAGAGATTAAAAAGAATGGATCGCAAAAATTGTGCAGTGAGTGGTTGTAGTTCCAGAAAGGAGAACGATAAACATTTGATAGGACATAAATTTCCAACGCGACGTAAGATAGGTTTACAATGGGTGGAAAAGACGGGAAATGAAGAATTGATGAAGTTGCCGTTTGAAATCATAACCCCAAAACAGTTCTTCATATGTCGGAACCACTTTACGGAAAAGGATTTTTTTAAAACCCAAACTGGCTCCGTAAAGTTGAATAGAGATGCTATTCCGACATTAAATTTGCCCATCCTTTATGTCAGGCCTAATCAAAATCCTGGGGAAATTGATTTGCCTGTTGTATCTTATGATACTTCCCGCCCTAGTACACCTAGCAACGATGTTAATAATAATATTGAATTGCTTTTCCCATCTTCGTCGTTTGGAAAAATTTCAATGTCGTCAAGGAATTTGGCTAGCGAAGAAGAGGAAGTGAGAAAAAGCTCCTTGCACGTTGTCCACGTAAGTTTTGAATTTGTTTGAAAATCATCAATCTGAATCGCACAATTCAATCTTCATTATTTGTTCCTCATAATATTATAAATTATAATTTACACAATTATAATATTGAAGGAGGCAAATAAAAAGATGTAGTTTGTAGGATAGGTTCTTTGGGAAGCATTTTAAATCTATTTTTCTTTTGTAAAATTAATACGATATTCCAGTGATACTGTATAGTATATTTTTTCAGGATATTTCCATATAAAAAGGAAACTTGGATCAAGTAAATGCTTCAACTTCGCAAGATGAAGGACCTCCATTAGAATTGCTGGGACAGGGGAAACTGGATGGAAATGAATTACCGAAGGAGGATAATTTGGAACAAACGACACCAGAAGCATCTCTGCCAGAAGTAAAAAAAGTGGAAAATAAGTCAAAGTCCCGCACGCGTTGGAGGGTAGCTGACTTGACGTCCTACGAAGAAGACTATTATAGACACTAACTCTATTCCCAGTTAGTGGTGCAAAGAGTGGAAAATTATAACGCTAGGAAGAAGATAAAAAGGTATCATTTTCTACGTGTTTTAAGTGATACATACTTCGAAACAAAATTTACGAAATTAAACAAGCGAGATTTGTATAAATATAAGCTTGAATTTTGAATTTGTATATAACGTCGAATTTTTGTTTTTTTCAATATTATTTTCTTTCAATTTGTGTATATACAACTTTTATGACAATTTAATAATTTTAATATGACAGAGAGATATGGTGACCATTCCCTTGTTTTTATGCTACGCTCAATCGACACTGGGAATACGATACCAGTTTGTTTTTATTTTTGTAGCAAAGTAACTACAACGGCCCAATTATTATATTGTATAAAAGAAGTAATTGGAGCCTGTAAGGATGCTGGTATTAATATAGTTGCCTCAGTCTGCGATGGAGGTTCTTCTAATCAAGCAGCCATAAAAATTCTCCTTCAAGGTACAAAAAAATTAAAGGCGAATATTACGTTTCCCGTTGTAAGTTTTACTTTTAAGAAATTTTGTATTAATTAGATTAATTTAAGCAATTTTTAAACATATTTTTCTTTCAGATGGTGTGTACATTGTTCATGACATCGAGATAATTCCTCTCTTTGATCCACCTCACATGATAAAATGTTTGAGGAATAATCTATTGGACAAAGATTTGGAGTTTAGATGGAACGATAAAAAATCGGAAACAGCGAGGACCTTTGTAGAGTGGAAACACATCGTTGCAACGTACGAAATAGACGTTTATGGAGTACAAGAACGAAGATATCTTCCAAAATTAACGGATCGTCATATTTATCCTCAAAAAATAAAGAAAATGAACGTCCATGTGGCAACTCAAGTTCTAAGTCTCTCATTAGCATCACGTTTGGAAGGACTTGCAGGTGGACCAGGTTTGTAATGTTTTTTTGAAATTTTTTTTACAAATAAATTATGTACCAGAAGTTTTGAACGTTCAAATTATCGAAATATTTTTTCCAATTTGTAATTTAAATGGAATTATTAATTACTTTTTTTATTTATTTATAGGGCGTGGTACTGTTTTCGGGATGCAGCAAGTACCAAAAGAAGGAAAAAATACAGCATGGTTTTTATTCTTTGCGAACAAATTAACCGACGCTTTCAACGGCAAAGTTCGTCACGATCCACATAGCGAGTATCGGACGCTACTCACAGATACAAGTTATCACCTTCAGTTTTTTAAGGAAGCCTCGCAAGAAATTTCGTGTATGAGAATTGTTAATTCTGATACGAAAGTTGCTATTGCGAAACAACCCCCTACATTGAAAAATCCGCAGTTAACACTTCGAGGATTTGAACTGCTGTGGAATAAGCTTAAAACACTCGGCTTCAAAAATTTGAAAACAGTACACATAAATCAGGATCCTCTCGAAAATTTTTTCTCACAAATCCGTGACTGCGGAGTTAACAACAGAAAGCCGAATTGCTACCAATTTGTTGGATTCTTTAAAACATTGGTCGTAAATAACATGAACCACTCCCACTCGATCAGTTCAAACTGTATGGATGATGGGGGATCATTTCTACAAACATGGCAAAGCTACTTCTACCTTGATCCACTTGACCATAATCAGCACACAGTTGCTTCTTGTACCCTCGCACCCATTCAAACCAAGATTCGCTCATAAAAAAAAGATCCGCTTCATAAGAAAGGTACAATTTCCACAAACACGCACACCGTTCTTCAAAACCTAAAAAAAAATTCCGGATTTGATCTCTTGTACTCCATGTGCAGGTCTTATCGACAGCGTTAGTTGCTCAACAAACCGACGAGTAGGTGGTAGACAGTCGGACTTCGGCAAGCTATATATCTTTTACTTCGCCGTGAAATCAGAAGTGATCGTGTAACTTGCTCAACTCACAAGGAAAAAGCATTCTCTACGTTTCTCAACTTATGTATATCTCAGTATATAAAATCCACAGCAGCTTATTTAACGTGAATTTTGGAAGGAAAACTTTCGTTTGATTTAGAAAAAAATCCAAATGCTAACGACTTTGTGGAAAGAGCTGTTAAAACCTATAGAAGCTCGATCAAAAGTCAAAATACATTTTCTACTCTTTCCAGAAAATAAGAGCTCGTGCATTATAAAGAGTGAGTTTTTCTGTAAAAGTTTACACAATTAGCTTCGTTTTTTTCTTTGTTACATGTTTCAAGATACATTTATGAGAAAAGGGCATTATCATGTTTTGTAAGAATTTTATATTTAAAGTTAATTTAAGTTCATAGTTTTTATAGCTATAATAATATTCCATGACAAGATTTGGAATATATAAATAAAATTAATATATTTTGTGCTTTGACGTTTGGTCAAAAACTTTGACAATCTGTGAATTTCAGATTGCAAGGTTTTTTTAAAATTATATTTGTGAAAACAGGATAGATTAAATGTCTTGTAACTATATTGTTTTCTACTGTAACACAATAAACTGTAAGTATCAATTATTTTGTAATTTATCATTCATGTACTTATTTTCTTCAATAAAAATAAGGGCAAAATAAAGGGAATGAGAAACATGAAATGAGAAAAAAATGTTAATTATCTTTAATTTCTCATTTAATGTTTTTTATTCGCTTCATTTTCTCTTTATTCTTCCTTTTTTGATAAATTATTTTAATTGATAACACATATGTTATAAGGTCCTAAATATACATATACAAACACTAACACATAGACGATTTTTTAGTTCTCCTACTCAAATGCGATATAAATAATTGTAATTGTAGAAAACTAATTGCAAATTATTATAAAAGAAATTTATCAAAATTTATTTCATAAAGAAATATTTAATGATTTTAAAAGGACAGAAAATTTTCAAACAGTGTCTACTGTGTGGAAATTTAAAGAAATTTAAAGAATTGTTCGAGAGTAGTATTTTAATAATTATTGAACGTATTTTTATAGAATATTTTTCTTTGATTATTCTGCTCTAGGATCAAAACTAGTGTCACCTTTTTTAGTGACAATAAGTGCTGTGATGATTGATTATATTAATTTATTTTGATCCGTTCTTTATACAACTTAACTGCCCTCCTGTTTTCTTACTTAAAATTTAAATTCTTAAAAATTATTTAAAAGGAAATAAAAATGGTTTTTGATATTTCATGGGCAAAATTTATTTGTTAATGATAATTCTTTGTAGTATCTTAGTAACGAACACATTTTTACAATATTTTTCCTTGATTTTTCGTTGTAAATAGTTGGTTTTTATTTAAATTATTTAAATAATTTTAATTTTACGACATTTTTATACCATATATGTTTAACCCTAGAACAGAATAATCAAAGAAAAATATTTAAAAAATACGTTCATTAGTAATTAAAATACTACTCTCGAACAATTCTTTAAATTTCTTCAAATTCCCACACAGTAGACCCTGTTTGAAAATCTTTTGTCCTTTTAAAATCATTAAATATTTCTTTATGAAATAAATTTTGATAAATTTATTTTATAATAATTTGCAATTAATTTTCCACAATTACAATTATTTTACAATTAAAATAAAATTGTAAAAATTTAATTTTGTAAAGTGGAGATAAGTATGCATGAGGTCAATTAAGTTAATAACTTTTCGGCTGTTTATCGTAACAGAATCCCCAAAATTGTTATTACATAATCTAAAATAGCATGAAAATGATTAAGGTATGCAAGAAAACACCATTCAGCCAAATATTTTTCTATTAATACGTGAATAATAAAATTGTAATTCAAATTTTCCCGCCTAAAGATAATAGCATGAAAATAAAAGTAATTATTAGAGGTGTTAATACAGTAAAAACGTTGATTAATTGAATAAATTAAAAATAATTATCATTTACTATATTTTTAACTTTACAAAATTTAAAATCAGTTCAAAAAGAAAACATAAATAATGAAAAACGTAACCACATGGCATTAACCTAACCTCAAATTCTCATAAAATATGTTCAATATATTTTAACTTTATGAACCTAAAGTTCATTAAAATATATTTCCCGTAGAATTGAATAACCTAAAGTATTCATAAAAAAACCTGAAAAACATAATCATCAAATAATTCAAGTCTTCCTAATATTTGATTACATGTATACTAGCAGAAGACTTTCTTTTAGTTCTCAACGCGTGAATTTCTGAAAAACAGAAAATCAGCTCGAAACTCATATAATAGCCAAATAGCCACAGAAATGCTAAAAATAGCCTTGTCAGATCGGGCGAGTTCGGCTAGTACTTCGTGCATTTTCGGGCAATATACGCAGCGTGAAGCATGGACTTTTCACCGACACGCTGCGTGTGAATGTATTGCTCCCACGAGGAAGCGTGGTGGGGGCCGAAATATCCCACGATCTGGGAACACTGATGCATGCAGTTACTAGTATTTCCGCTGCACGACACTTCGGTCCTGCAATTCTGGATTTGGCATACTGCAACTCTTTCATTTCCCGGTAATTTTTTAAAATATGACCATACCATGGAACGCTTTGCACGCTTGTGAACTCTGCGAAAATTATATATATATATATATATATATATATATATATATATATAT
>CAJFCO010017916.1:0-18352 GCA_904066015.1 Synergus gifuensis | reverse complement strand
TCTCTCTCTCTCTCTCTTTCTCTCTCTCTCTTTTAATCGGTTGGCCAAGAAATTCTTGATTAAATTAAATTCTCTTAGTTGGATGGCCAAGAAAGCCCTAACTGTTTCTTATCTTTTGATATTTTTGATTTTATTTTATTGATCCAAAAAAGATCTGGCGCCCAGGCAAAATTAAAGTTTATGTTATCTTACTAATCCTGAAATTTAGTGCCGAAGGTATATTATTATTCTTTCTCAACTACTTAAAATTAATAATATTACAGAAGAAGCCAAAGAATGGATCGATTCGTGGATCACCTCAAAAGACGCATCGTTTTTTCGAGATGGTATCCGACAATTGCCCGAAAGATGGCAAAAAGTAGTGGCTAGTGACGGACAGTACTTTGAATCATAAATAGGTAATCACTTTTTCAGAATAAAGCCTCAAAGGGCCTAGCCGGGTAAGCATGTAAAATCTGCCCCCGAATATATCAAGTCCAAATTGGTACCATATATTGGCACCTATGAATCACAAAATTCCTGCAAGTCTCAACCGTAAAAAAGTATTTTTATAGGAGTTATGGAGGGGGAAAGAAAAATAAAAAAAGTAGTTTTTCTCATAAACGGCTCAACCGATTTTTATGAAAAAAAAATATGTTATTTAGGTCGATGAGAAGGTGTTAAAAAAATTGAAAAATTTTTTGGACGAAAATAACAGGTCTTAAAAAATTTTTTAAGTTTTCAAACAATTTTTTTGAGGTTATGTTTTACAGTGACACCCGCCGTTCTTTTCATAAAAATTCCTTAAGATGTCCTCTTTAACATATATTTTTGTCAAATTTTTTTCAGTGGTGGAACATAGTGAAAAAAAATAAAAATCCTACTCGGGACACTGTGTAACTATTATAACGACAGTCTCAGCCTGTAGGGACTTTCGGCCTCTGAGTGCCGCCAAAATCTAACACCCAACAAATTTTTCTAAATAGGCACAAAATATTTTAAGCCAGTTAGGGAGCCAGGTATCTCTTGATACCGCCAAAGTTTTATTCTCAAAATCTTAACCTCGACTTTAACTGTTAAACAAACTTTAACCCTTCAATCTAGCTCAGATGGAGAGGGATTTCGTGGGGGCGCAGAAACAAATCAAACTCAACATGGTAAATTATTTAAAGAAGAAAAATCAGAGTTTATTATAAAAAGATATGAAATGAGATAGTATACAGTGTTTGAAATTAATGGATGAGATGAGAAACAAAAAGGGGAAAAATCATTACTATTTGATTATCTCTTAGTTTGAAATTGACAGAGATCGGAATAATCGCTACAACGGTACGATATTGTACTCACAATGGTTTGTAACCTTGGATCTAATTATATCCAGGTGACGTAATCAATCTAATCGAATCTAAAGTTACATCAGATTAAATGAAGATTTAAATTCTAGAAACTCGAAACTTCTCATTTAAACTACTAAAAAAACAAAATCTCTAAATTTACTCTATACTCAGAGTTCTCGAATTGCTCTAAGCTTAAATACATTCGTATATCAAACGCGAAAATGTGCAAAATGGCGAAAAGCCATGACATGAGCGTTGACTCGACAATGCAACTGATAGATACACGTCTCACTAATTAGCATTCGGAATTCGTATCGACAAAATATAATTCTCAAATCAAATGCTCAAAACGTACTCAAGAAAAAAAACCAGTAACTTTAATACTCTTTTGCCAAACCATGCTATGCCATCATATGGGCGTTGGCTGAGTGTTATATAACGTAAATTCTAAATCTCAAGATTCATACACTAAAAGCTCAACTGGGAGAAAATTATAGTTTGCGGACGCCTACCTTACTTTCCGTGAACCCGAATACAGGAATTAGAGTAATCCCTTTGGTAAAGAAAGTATTGAGATTGTCTCTCTGCAAACACTATAAGATTTTCTCTCAGAACACAAAAAAAGAACGTAAGTTTACACGGGAACAGCCAGCACGGAACTGAGTGTTCTTGGAGCTGTCCGTCTGAGCGCGCAGTCGCAGTTACGTAGCTTGAATTACTCCGAGAGCTGCTGCTCCCTGATGGGTGAAAAGAGAGCTAGAATCCAGCAGAAGGACTGTGGAAGTGGAACTACCGCTAACCATTATGGCTGCGTCCACGTATTTTGACAGCTCATGTGTATTTTCATAACAAATGTAGAAAGGTGTAAGCTTTACACAATTTAAGTGGTTTATATTGTCTACATTGTTGGAGAATGATTAAAATTATAAAGATGTATGTGACTGGCACATCTCAGACGGTAAATAACTCCTCTCTAAACATTTAGATAGTTGCAGATGGTTAGTTCTGTGTTTTTCGGAAATCAGGTAGGCGGCAAGCACGAAATAAAAATAGGTAATCATACAAATATGCTTAAATCTAATTAATGTTTATACTTAGTCTAGTTCAACTCTCACAGATTCATGCTACACTCATACACTTATATCTAATTGAGTCTCTACTGGCTGTTCTGTTTTAGTTCCCGATTAGATAAATCAATCTGGGAAGAGGATCAATAATGCGGTAAAAATCCACCACGTTACACTATGTACCTTTATGGCATACTTTACTGGCTGGATATTTCTTTCAGAAACAACCCTTTATCGTCTGTGTTTGGCTAGAAACGTTTTTGGAAAATCTAGAACTTATAAAATGTATACGTAATTATGAACAATACATTTTTCCTCGCCCCTCACAATACGGGGTGCTTTTTGACCGTGAGTCCACTCGCCTCTCACAATACGGGGTGCTTTTTGACCGTGAGTCCCCTCGCCTCTCACAATACGGGGTGCTTTTTGACTGTGAGTCCCCTCGCCTCTCACAATACGGGGTGCTTTTTGACCGTGAGTCCCCTCGCCTCTCACAAATCAAGAATTGTACTTTAATCCTCATCGCTACTATTGTCAATCACTGGAATATGATTTTTGGTTTTAAATACATCGCTAAGTACTTGGGCTGGTTGTATAATCTTTGATAAATACCTTGCATGTGACAGATAATACACGATGGCAGCAATGTGTGAACAGCAGCCAACAGTCCGCATGCCATTAGCACACTTACATGTATAGTGTGTTACGCCTGAAACTCCAACACTGTTAGGCTTCTACTTAATAAAACATCTGTATGTTTTTCGAGAAATGTGTTTTGCTTGGACCTTGAATTTAAGCACATTGGTCTCTTCTTTCGCATACTCAACCAGTTTTCCATCCTTATCTAACATTTCTGCTGAATAAGATACAGCTTGAGAAAGCTGATATGATCCAGTGAAAAAGACCACTAAATCTCTTTCAGTCATTTCTGGAAAATCAAGTATTTCTTCTGAAGTGACTGCTTGAAAGGGAGTTTTTCGTCGAATCCACCCTTTTTCCTCTGCCTCAAGAGCTAGTGTATTTTGCACATCTTTTCGAGCATGCATTCTTTCCAATATTTCATCTCTAGCTTCTACGTCAGATTGCAGCCTTTCACCATAAGTATTATTAAGAAATGATGCAATTCTAAAAAAGATACCAACTTTCGGTATTAACTTGTTGTCTATTTTGTGATCCAAAAGACGATACTTCTGTTTAAGAATACCATGAACAGCTTTTACTGCCCAACGAATTTTAGTCACAAAACGAGAATGGTTGGATTCTTCTGCTGTCAGTTGCTTTCTTTTACCTTTCAATGCGTGCATCAATACTTTAAAGTTTTTATCTTCCAAATCTTTTTTTACATCTCGAAAACGTCGACCAAGTACAAAGACATCATCTTTTTCCAAGAATTTGCATAAACCATTTGCATCATCAATAATGGTTTTCAAGATTTCTGCATCATTGTGATTTGCAAGATACGGTCCAAGCATGTCCACTACATATCCATCAGTCGTACAAATGGTAAATGACTTGCAAAGGGGAACCTTCTTTTGTCCAGAGAAAGACTTCCTTTGATATTCATTATTTGTACTCTTCTGATGTCGCGCATATGTACCATCGCAAATCAATAGTAAGTGATTATGAGCATCAAATAAATTCTTTGCAATTTCCGTCGTATGATTTTGAATGAGGTTAGCTCTATCAAAAGAATTTAAACCAAAACGACCTGGTAAAACGTCATTTTCAAATGACTTAACCACACTGGCAGAATAGTCTGAAATTATCTGCTCATTTTCTATATTCACTATAGAAGCTAATATTTTGTTTGAATTTCCCGTACGTAGTTTGACAAGGAATAAAACGATAGTTTGGATCACAGATCGAGATTGACTATTTCGCATAGAAGTCATCATTTCCTTCAACTCCAGAAAATTTTCCCAATATAAACCAGTGAAAACTTGCACTTGTTTTTCTGAAAGGCTAAATTCACCGATTTTGTCAAGCAATGTGGAATCGCATTCGATGGAAAGAGTTTCTATCACTTTAGATAATTCTGACACGGTGAGTCTTGTTGTGTTGGAATGCGTTTTCAAAAGTTTAATACCTTCTTCGTAAATTCGATTTTTTATCAGATGAGTTTTACAGCACCGATTTCCAGGTGGAATGAAAATTTTTTTCTTAATATAACATTGCGTGCGGGCTTCTGCAGCAGTTACAGTTATATTATTGGAAGAAAAACAAAAACAGCAGCATTTGTGGGTAGCAACAGACCTCTGCATCGGAATTTCTACATATTCAATCTCAGAATCCGCTTGATTTGATTTTAATTTTACTTCAAATGTTGGGTCATTAGACGTGGATTCAAAAGCAGAAAGATCTATTTCAGTTTCAGAATCAATGTTTTTGTCAGAATTATCTTTTCTATAAATAGTGAGTCGACATTTACAACATAAAATGCCACCTACAACTATTATTCGTTTAAGACAGGACGAAAAATCTTTTGCTTCATCGGTAGTATTCATTAACTTTTTTTTACCTCTCGTTTTTCTCAAAATTACATCACAGCCAGCACACATAAGCTTATTCAATGATGGAGCCATATTTGAGTAATAAGATCTTTATAAGTATCAAACTAAATAAGTTTACTTTTCAACAAAGTAAGATAGCACACAAACAAAAAACAGGAACAAAACAGTGGATGAACAAAAATATCGCACAAAAACAAATGCAAATCGCCAAGTGCAATGACACAAGAATGAAAATTACGATTAAGGAACGAATAAACAACAAAAAAGGATTCTTGCGATAATAGTAAAATCACAATAATTTGTACGATGACAGAAGTAATCTTCGCAATAAAGTGAAATAGTGTAAAGTATTTAAAAAAACGGATACTAGTTAGTACTACGAATACGACAAATGAATATTGCAAAGTGCAATGGCACTAAAACGACAATTATGTTCAGGAAACAAATGAAGATGACAAGAGATTCTTGCGATAATAATAAAATCACAATGAGTTGTGAGATCATAGGTGTCTTTGCAGTAGAGTGAATCAGTGCACTAAGTAAAATCACAATAACAAACAAATGAATATCGTAAAGTGAAATGGCATAAGAACGACATAATTATGATCGGGAAAGAAATGAACTTGACAAGAAGACTCTTGTTATATTAATAAAAAAAAACTATAAACTGTAAAAATGTAAAAGGTGTCTTAATAGCACAATAAAACAATGGACGAATTGAAATCATGAACAAATGAAGATGGCAAAATGAAAAAGCGAGAGAAAGACAATAATTATTGACAATCGCAAAAGAATTTCGCGCTAATTCATTTTATTCTAATTTGTAAACGGAGCACATATCTGTGAGGTCTCGCATCAAGTAAGTAAGAAGAAAGCACTATTGTTCAACATATGTCTTATCATCCTGTTAAAAAGATCATAAAAGATCTTAAGGAATTTTCATGAAAAAAATGGGGTGTGTCACTACAAAATATAACCTCAAAAAAAATTTTTGAAAATTTCAAAAACCCATATTGTGAGGGACGAAGAAAAATGTATTGTTCATAATTACGTATACATTTTATAAGTTCTAGATTTTCCAAAAACGTTTCTAGCCAAACACAGACTATAAAGGGTTGTTTCTGAAAGAAATAGCCAGCCAGTAAAGTATGCCATAAAGGTACATAGTTACACACTGTCCCGAGTAGTATTTTTATTTTTTTTCACTATGTTGCACCACTTAAAAAAATTTGAAATAAATATATGTTAAAGAGGACATCTTAAGGAATTTTTATGATAAAAATGGTGGGTGTCACTATAAAACATAATCTCAAAAAAAATGTTTGAAAACTTAAAAAATTTTTTAAGACCTGTTATTTTCGTCCAAACAATTTTTCAATGTTTTTTTTAAATCTTCTCATCGACCTAAATAACATATTTTTTTTCATAAAAATCGGTTAAGCCGTTTGTGAGAAAAACTGCTTTTTTGATTTTTCTTTCCCCTTCCATAACTCCTATAAAAATACGTTTTTAAGGTTGAGACTTGCAGGAATTTTGTGACTCATAGGTGCCAATATATGGTACCGATTTGGACTTGATACATGTGGGGGCAGATTTTACATGCTTACCCGGCTAGGCCCTTTTGGAAAAAATCGGCGGAAGCAAAGTTGCGCACCTAATAGTTATTTAAAAACTATAAGCATATTAAACTCTATACCTCTGTATATCTTAGAATTAATAGAAAATTAATTTATTTAACGTTCTATTGATTTTAAAAAACCTATTTTCAAAAAACGCTCAATATTTTCGTTAAATATTATTTTTAAATATCATTCAAACCTTGCGATTTGTGTTAAAATTTAAAAAAAAATATATTTTTCATGATTAAAACAAGAACTAATCATCATTTTAAAAAATGGTCAAGGGAGAATTTGTAGATCTTTTAAAGACCAATTATGTTCTTATAATTTTCTTTGTATCACGTGATGTTTAGTTCAAAATTTGAATTTTCGATTTTTAAAGAAAATTCAAAAAATTGTTACGTCAGTCTTGTAGGGCGTTCAGAAAGATATATTTTTCATCCTTTGACTCTTTTTCATATCGTGCGTTATTTGGCTTTAATTTTTTTTTTTTCAAATTTTCGAAATGCTCCAACTTTTTTAATTTTCATCAAAAATAGCTGGCCAAGGAACTCGGCCTTCATTTTAAGACACTGAAAGAGTATACCAAAGGTCAATCCAATCTGTCAATTCCTTCGAAAGTAACCGTGAATGAAAAATAAAAATCTACACACACACAGTGTGAGAGAGGGGTGAAGAGGGAGAGGGTGGGAGGGGGGGGAGTGAAATTTTACACAAATATAATACATTCTCTGATGAGAATGTGAAAACAATATTTAATTCAAAAATATATTAATAGAGAATTGAAGTTTGCAAAGCGTGCCAAAAGGACGCGGTTTACTAGTTTATGATACTCTTCCATATTGAGCTATTATACCATAAGATGAAGAGGTATAAACAGAGTGAAAATTTTCGTAGACCAGATAGTCCGTTCCATTAGAGGGGATAGTTTTAATACTGCCATTGAAATTTGTTTGCCAATGACAATGCAGACTGCACTGAAAGGGAAGGAAGACGTGAGTGAAAGGGAGAGAGTGAGTGAGCGGGGTGATTCCACAAGGTGGAGACGAGCGGCGTACAATAGGGGAAAATTAATCGCTGAAATCTGGGTACAATGTAAAAGAGACGCGAGGTTGGGGTTGACTGGGGTTTATGAAAAAAGGTATGACTCTGCTCGCGAACCCATAAGTCAGCGATTTCCTCTGGTACATTGAGTCGGCGCCCACGAACGTGAACGTTCACAGTGAAAACTACCTTACTTTTCTTATATGAACTTGTATGTTATATGTATCTATAAGACGTGTCGCATATGTCATTCTAACCACAAACGACCCGTTATCTTTAAACCTTTCTCCGAGGCAGTTCACTTTAAAAAAATTAGTAGGAACATTACCCATTCTTATCTTTCTTACTTTCGCACATTCGATCAAGAGGAAAGAAAAATCCACCCTATGAACTTTTCTCCTAGAGACACTTTTCCTTCCTTTCTGCTTTCTTCCTTTTCGACTAATGGAAGAGATTATTGCTTTTTATAAATAATGCAACAACATAAAGAAATTTTTTGTGGACGTAATTAGAGTTCTTAAATTCTCGGTAACCTAAAATCCAATAAAATTAACAAGAAAATTACAATAACTTATTTAATAAGCACATGAATTATTATTGCTTAAGCGCTTTAAATCGGATCTTGTTTTGTAGTCAAAATTATTACTACAAATTCATTTTACAAGTAATTACATTTACAAAAAATATGATGATAAATATGAATATGCCATACCCGTTATTGGCCTTTCAGACCGTCGCAAAGTGGTTAAAAATTGGAATTTACTATTCATAATCGCTTACAGGTCGTATTTCTTAACCGATTTGAAAGTTTTTTTTTTTTTGAAATTCTCAGCATTAAATTTTAAAGAGAATTGTGGATTTCGTCTTATTAATTTTTTCCACAGAGCAACAATATATAGACAAATATAGTGACAAAATTTGCCATTTCAACTTTCTGAATTTTTATCTCAAGAAAAAATATAGTTAGAAACACTATTAGCCAGAATTATTGCCTCACAAACTAAAATATACAGACACACAGACAGACAGACAGACAGACAGACACATTCGTAAAAACATGTTTTTCGGGTTCAGGGGGTCCCAAAACGTGGACATTTGACAAAAACTGGGGGGGTCAAATTTTACACAAATCTAATACCTTCTCTGATGAGAATGTAATTAATTCCAATAATATTTAACTTAGTTATTATAAACATTTTTTACATTCTCATCAGAGAAGGTATTAGATTTGTGTAAAATTTGACCCCCCCAGTTTTTGTCAAATTTCCACGTTTTGGGACCCCCTGAACCCGAAAAACGTGTTTTTACGAATGTTTCTGTCTGTCTGTCTGTCTGTCTGTCTGTCTGTCTGTCTGTGTCTGTCTGTGTGTCTGTGTGTCTATAGATTTTTAGTTTGTGAGCACGATAACTTTCGAAAGAATTGACCGATTGGATGTTCCCTTGGTATACTCTTTTAGTGTCCTAAAATAAAGGTCAAGTTCGTTGGCCAGCCATTTTGGATAAAAATTCAAAAAGTGGGAGCATTTTAAAAAATTTTGAAACCACTTTTTTTTTTAATCTAAAAATTCTAATGACGTACGTTCGTAGTACTCAAGAAGTCGAACAATTTTTCTTAATGACTTTTTTGGATAAAAAAAAAATTGAAAGACATAACATTTTGAAAATCCAAAAAAATGAAAGAAAACATAAATTAGAAGCCAAACAACGCACGATATGAAAAAAAGGGCACAAGCGCGCGATGAGAATGTGCCCGCGAAGCGGGCAGATTTTTATAAACAAATTCCTATTAGTGTTTTTTTCTCATAGAAAAAATTGTTTGCTTCACGCTAATTGCTAATATATTTCATAAGTCATAATTTTTAACAAAATATTAGCATTAGTTATTAATTACCATTTTTATAAACAAATTCTTTATAAATGAGTTTTTCTCACGGTTAAATTGATTTTTCTGACCGAAAGTGATTAAAAATTGTCTTCAGAGCCACTTATATACTTCAAGCTTTATAAATAAATAATATAAATTGTTAATAACAATTTAATTAATCAATTTTCTCAATCGGCCGTTTCATCTTAGAAAAAAATGGGATTTTCTTCAATTATTATAATTAATTGGAGTGTTACATCCTGAGAGGCGAACACATTTCCCAATTTTAATTGAATTTAAATAAAAGTTTGTAACGTGGTGGATTTTTCCACATTATTGATCCTCTTCCCAAATTGATCTTGCTTCGGGAAATGAAAACAGAACAGCCAGTAGGAACTCCACTAGCTGTAAGAGTATAAATGTGTGTGAGTGTATGAGAAATTGTGAGATAGATAATAAGTTAGGTTAAGACTTGAGTTCAAACACTATACTTTTATATTTGCCGCCTACCTGAATTTCCAGAAAACCCAGATCTTAAATACTTATTTTACAGAGATTAATATTCTGCCTACCGTCTGGGATGCATCAGTCATCTATATATTTTATTGTTTTCATCCTCCAAAACAGGAGGATACAAATTTCCGAACGATTCAGAAAATTTTCGATTGATTCGGAATGAATTTCAATCCAAAATTTTCGCCAGAGATACCTAATGTTGCTCAAACAGGGACATTTGTAAATATGTGAATTTACCAGGCTATGTTAGTGTAGCTTTTCTATAGAATGTAAAAGATAATATCTACTACTTGGTCAATTCAAGAATGTTCACATGAGAAAGAAACAGATATCCTAGTAACTAATTTCCAGGAAGTTGGCACCGACATCAAGGAGTGGTATAATGAGACATATCAAAGCCATTGAACATGTCCCGAGTTTTTTGGAATAAAGGCTTAATTACACGCTTTTAGGAAAATGTCATTCTTCTCACTCTACCATGTGACTATCTCACAAGTTTGTCTCTTTCTCGTACATTTTCCGGGTAAAATGTATGGAAAATGTGCGAATGAGAAACTTATGGGATAGTCACATGGTAGAGTGAGAAGAAGGACATTTTCCTAAAAGCGTGTAATCAGGCCTTAATTAGTCTACTACAGCTGATCTCAGCGCCGCTACGGCCGTACTGTGTATTAATAATAGAAGTTCATCTGACAGAGTCAGAGAGAACTAAAGTTTGTTCTGACTCTGTCAGATGAACTTCTATCATTAATACACAGTACTGTCGTAGAGGCGCTGAGATCAGCTGTGGTAGACTAATGATTCCAGAAAACTTCGAACAAACCAAGTCGGGTCCCTCAGCCTTATGGTGCTATCATACCACTGCAATAAATTTGCTTACACAATATTTTGCACAATGGAAATGGGTAAAAGATTTTCCGTTTTGCAATTGGAAAAAATTATTGGCGGGAAGTTTTGAATTATAATTTTGTTTTCTTTATCATAAATAAGAAAAATTGCATTGGAACAATTAACAAAGAAAAAAACAGTATATTACTTAAATCAAAATTTTCCAATGCAAGTTTTATATTTTATAATAAAGAAAAAAAAATTATAATTCAAAACTTCCCGCCAAGAATTTTTTCCGCTTGCAAAGCGGAAAATCTTTTATCCATTTCCATTGCGCCAAATATTGTGCAAGCAAATTTATTGCAGAGGTATGATAGCACCATTAGATATGTCTCCTTATAATACTTCATGACCGACATCTTGAATTTTCAAAAAAATGAAAGTTGTGCTAAATTAGGTATTTCAAGTTGTGACGTAATAATACAAAAATGGCCGTTACTGGTGCATAAAAAAATGTGATAAATGAATTATTAAACATTAAAATTGCAAAATATTGTCAAAAATGCCTTCACAAACGCGGGAAATCCTTCCAAAGAATGTTTTTTTGACACTGTTTTGCATTTTTAATGTTTAATTATACATTTATCACATTTGTTCATGCACCAGTATATATAGCCATTTTGGTATTATTACGTCACAACGTGAAATACCTAATTGTGCTAAATTTGTACTCCATTGTGCCGCAAATTATTTTTCGAAAAAATCAAAATTTGAGCCATAATTGCCAAAAGACGTTTTTTGGCCCAGCACCATTTTGTTTTTTCAAAAAAAAGAAGTTGTGCTGTATTTAGATTTGCGCACTGTCTAGATTATATTATATAGAACCCAGCGCAAGTTTCAGATTTTCGAAATTCGTTTTTCTTTTTAATTTTTGGATAACAACGTGTTTCAAGTTCAAAAAATGTGGTTTTTATTTTGAAAAATATTAATGCTAGTAAAAATTGACATAAGAGTTATCTGGTGTGCTAGCCTAACACAACCCAGCGCAAGTTTCAGATTTTCGGAATTCGTATTTTTAAAAATTTTTGGGTAATAAAAACCCAATTCAAGTTAAAAAAATTAGTTTTTATGTTTTGAAAAATATTAATGCTAGTAAAGAGTGACATTACACTTTTCTGTTGTGCTAGTCTAGAACAACCCAGCACAAGTTTCAGATTTTCAAAATTCTTATTTTTTAAAATTTTAGGTAAACACTTTGTGGATCCATGGGAAGCCATCCTAAGAGTTTTAGAAATTCTTCTCTCATTCATCACGCATTTTTTCCTGCGATATTTTTTTTAAAACAAAGAAATGGAATAACTGTTGAATCTTTTTTACATTCTCATCGGAGAAGGTATTAGATTTGTGTAAAATTTTACCCCCCCAGTTTTTATCAAATGTCCACGTTTTGGGACCCCCTGAACCCGAAAAACATGTTTTTGCTTCCTCATAAAGGAAGCTTTGTGGTGATGACAAAATCCATTTTCCTAAAAAAGGTTTTTTTCAACATATTTCAATGTCAATATATCTAACATGATGTCCTGAAAAATTGTCCGGATGTGCGTGTGTGTGTGTGTGTATATATATGTGTGTGTGTGTATAGATGTATGTCACGATCCAGCAATTTCTTGAAAACGCGTAGAGATAAATTGATGAAATTTTGCATAGTTATTTCATTATACACCTAGTTGAATTTCTTACAATGGTTTAACAAAATATTTAATTTTACAAGTTTTATGTACTTTTATAATTTTCTTAAAATTCATTTTTGCACTATAACTTCTCAAATAATCAAAATTCAAAGATGATGTAAGGAAAACGCAGATTCCATCTGTCAAAACGAATCGATTAACCTATATTATTAATTCATTTCATTAAAAAATAACAAAGTTATGGTTAATTGTATTTTCAAAAATTAATTTTTCGACTATAACTTTTCAAATAATCAAAATTTTGACTTGACGTAAGGAAAATAAATGTTCCTTGCATCGAGACGAATCGATTGGTCTATAATATTATTTCATTTCATTGAAAAATAACACAGTTATGGTTTTATTTAATTTAAAAAAATTAGTTTTTCAACTATAACTTCTATAATATTCAAAATTCGAAGCTGACGTAAGGAAAATAAAGGTTCCTTACATCGAGATGAATCGACTGACATATAAGATTAATGCATTTCATTGAAAAATAAGGATATTATGGTTAATTGTATTTTAAAAAATGAGCGCGCCTACGGCGCGCGGGGGGTCGAATATAGTTCGATCGCCGCGCTTCGCGCTCCGATATATATACACGTCGCGCTTCGCGCTCCGTGTTGCGCGCTTCGCGCGCTTGTGCCCTTAGTGAAGCTTGCGCTTTACAGGACGCTTAAAGATATGTATTTTTTTTAAATTTAATTAAATTACATAATTTATATTTTTATATTTTAATTTATTTTTGTATATTTGTAATTTATATTTTTAAAAATTTAATTAAATTAAATTAAATTACAGCTTTGAATTCAAAATTTAACTAATTTACTTAAGGTTCTATCGACCTTAAGGAGCACATTCTCATCAAGGCACTCGCGCTTCGCGCTCGATATTTGATTTAAAGCTCGCGCTCCGCGCTCGGCTCTGTTTAACAATATTTTTCACGATTTAAACGAAAACTACTCATCCTATTGAAAAATGGCCAAAGGAGAACTTGTAGATCTTTTTAAGGCGAATAATTATATTTCTTATCATTTTCTCTGCATCTCGCGTTTTTTGGCTCAAAATTTGAATTTTCGATTTTTTAAGGAAATTCAAAAAGTTGTTATTCCTATCCTATAGGGTGTTCAAAAAGAAACATTTTTCATCTTTAGACTTTTTTTCATATCGTGCGTTGTTTGGCTTCTAATTTAAGTTTTCTTTCATTTTTTTGGATTTTCAAAATGTTATAAGTCTTTCAATTTTTTTTTTATCTAAAAAAGTCATTAATAAAAATTGTTCGACTTTTTGAGTACTACGAACGTGCGTCATTAGAATTTCTAGATTAAAAAAAAAGTGGTTTCAAAATTTTTCAAAATGCTCCCAATTTTCGAATTTTTATCCAAAATGACTGGCCAACGAACTTGACCTTCATTTTAGGACACTTAAAGAGTATACCAAAGGACAATCCAATCTGTCAATTCTTTCGAAAGTTATCGTGCTCACAAACTAAAATATACAGACACAGACAGACAGACAGACAGACAGACATAGACAGACAGACAGACAGACAGACAGACAGACAGACACATTCGTAAAAACATGTTTTTCGGATTCAGGGGGTCCCAAAACGTGGACATTTGACAAAAACTGGGGGGGTCAAATTTTACACAAATCTAATACATTCTCTGATGAGAATGTAAAAATTAATTTTTCGACTATAACTTTTCAAATAATCAAAATTTTGACTTGACATAAGGAAAATAAATGTTCCTTGCATCGAGACGAATCGATTGGTCTATAATATTATTTCATTTCATTGAAAAATAACAAAATTATTGATCTATTAATTTTGAAAAATTTGTTTTTCAACTATAACTTCTCTAATATTCAAAATTCGAAGCTGACGTAAAGAAAATAAAGGTTACTTGCGTCGAGACGAATCGATTGACCTATAAGATTAATGCATTTCATTGAAAAATAATAAAATTGTGCTTTATTGTAATTTTTAAAAATGAATTTTTCGAATATAACTTCTCAAATAATCAAAATTTAATGTTGATGTAAAGAATAATTAATGCTTCCTCTATGAGGACGAAAATCATATTTGCTTACAGGAAGGAAAGTGCTCATTGAATGAGGACAAAAGTTGATACAATTTCACAGCTAGTTACGAATGTGTATGTCTGTCTATGTGTCTGTGTCTGTGTCTGTGTCTGTGTGTGTGTGTGTGTCTGTCTGACTGTAGATTTTTAGATTGTGAGAACGATAACTTTAGAAATAATTGACCGATTGGATTTGTCTTTGGTATACTCTTTTAGTGTCCCAGAATGAAGGTCAAGTTCGTTGGCCAGCCATTTTGGATAAAAATTCAAAAAGTTGGAGCATTTTTAAAAATTTTGAAACCATTTTTTTTTTAATTTAAAAATTATGAAGACGGACGTTTGTAGTACTCAAAAATTGGAACAATTTTTTCTAATGACTTTGTTGGATGAAAAAAATATTGAAAGACTTATAACATTTTGAAAATCCAAAAAAATGAAAGAAAACTTAAAATAGAAGCCAAACAACACACGATATGAAAAAAAGTCTAAAGATAAAAAATGTTTCTTTTTGAACACTCTATAGGATGGGCATAACAACTTTTTGAATTTCCTTAAAAAATCGAAAATTCAAATTTTGAGCCAAATAACGCGAGATGCAAAGAAAATTATAATGAATATAGTTATTCGTCTTAAAAAGATCTAAAAGTTCACCTTTGACCATTTTTCAATAGGATGAGTAGTTTTAGTTTTAATCATGAAAAATATTGTTAAACAGAGCCGAGCGCGAAGCGCGAGTGCCCTAATGAAAATGTGCTCCTTAAGGTCGATAGAACATTAAGTAAATTAGTTAACTTTTGCAATCAAAGCAGTAATTTAATTTAATTTAAATATAGTTTAATTAAATGTTTAAAAATATATAAAAATATAAATTACAAATATAAAAAAATAAATTAAAATATAAAAATATAAATTATTTATAAAAAATATATAATTTAATTAAACTTAAAAAAAAACATATAGGTTCAAGCGTCCTGTAAAGCAAAAGTTGCACGAAGGGCACAAGCGCGCGATGAGATTGTGCCCGCGAAGCGGGCAGATTTTTATTATTATAGTCAACATTAAAGATTGTAGGATCGAGCTTTGATTAAAGCGCTATATATTGAATCTGATTGGTCAAACCTAATCCAATGTAATTTGAAAATATATATATTATACTGAACGAAGAATACAAGTCAGTAATGAAAAATGTTTGCAAAGAAATGGACAATATCAAGAGACTAGACCACCAGACATAACAGATAACTAGAGTGTGACAATAAAACTAATTTGTCGGGAATTCGGTTGGTAACTGAGAAGCTTTAAATGCATTTGAAAGTGTAACCTTTTTAATTAGTTCAACTGAAATATCTTTTGCACCTGCTTTTCGCAAGATAGCTGTTGCTATAAAGGCAAAATGCTGCTTGGCATTAGGTGGAAAAGATATATTTAATACCTAGTATGTTGCGATAAACAATAGCGTCGCTTCAAATGCGCGTTCACCAAAAACTGGTTTTCCATCTGCATAACACATTAGTGTCAAATCGTTAAAGGAAGATGCGTAAATGGCTACCAAACGTGGTGGTTCATTTGGAGCAGGAATCGTAGCGGACAGTAATGTATTACTCCGAAAAAATAACGGGTGATTAGAAAATTATATATATATATATTTATATTAATTTATATATATATATATATATATATATATAATTTTCTAATAAAAATAAAATAAATTATATATATAATATATAATATATAATATAATATAATACTTTATCTGGAAACTCTTCAGGAATGTAAGAGGTCAAATCCAACAGTAAATAATTTAAGCATATAATTTTATATATATTTAATGCTCTATAGGTTTTCAAATTCGGAGTTGCATGAACGAAAAATAGAAATTTTTAAGTTTTTAAATACTATCTGCATTTTAGTATTACACAATATATTATTCTCATAGGAACATTGTATGAAAATATAAAAAAAATAGAAATAAAATTAAATTAAAAAAAAATAAAAATACATTAAAAAAGATATATTATTAAAAATTAAAATATAACATAATATGAAAATATTTACCTTCTCATCTATTACTTCCTTTCGATATTTATCTTCAAGAGTTTTCTTCGTACTTCTAATTCTTCGTACTCTATGTGGTTCTAAATCTGATGTGCTAGGTATCGGATTCAAGACTTCTTCGTCTGAATTGCTGGATTCATCGGTTAAAACTGAATACAGACAAACATTCTGGAGATAGTGTCAAAATCAGTCCGTCAAAAGATCATCGGACTCAGATTCGTTTAATTTTTTGTGTTTGACAGGTAAGCATCCGCAATAAGTGCATGAAGATGAATTTGCAGATGATGTTCATTCAAATGCTGGGCAATGTTACATCCGTAATTTTAAATTTCTTTGTAACGTCTAGACATATGAAACCATATTGACCCTCTAAGTAATCAAGCGATAATTAGTCATATTAACAGGCGCATTATAGTAATTCTGAACCAATGATAAGACATTGTAACTACCACATTCGATAAAATAGCAGTATGTAATTATGAAGATGCCTGACTATATACAAAAGATACTTAAGTAATGATGGTAACATAAGAGTAAGTGAAACCTACATAAGATAATACGTTTGTCGCAATGATATAAGTGATAACTTTGTGTATAGTCAGACATGCTGACCACAGGCCATAGTATTCTAATCAGCACGTATTCTTATATTAGTTTATATAAGTTATAAGAAACTAAATAATAAACGTATGTATGTACATGTGTACATGTTATACATGTAGATAGATATGTTAGTAATCTAAATACAGTAGATATAAAGGATCATAATTTAAGGATCATTAAGTCCTAAGAAGGCAAGAAAAGAAAAGAAGAAAAGATTACCCTTGGCATTGGTACAAGGAACTTTGTTCATAACTTTCCACTTATATTGAAAATACCAACATGCTATGCGTTGATTGACATTTTATCTCAAAAATTATAATAAGATGTTTCATTCGTCTCATCAAATATGTCCACTCGTCATAAGTCATAACAAAACGTGCCGATTTACAATAATACACTGAACGTGACAAACCACATGAGAAGGTCGGGCGTGGCGGGCGTATTAGATGAGATGATCACATCGGGTGTATCGGGCGTGGTGGGTGTGTTGGGTGTGGAAAGGCGTATGCATTTTCTTTAAGTATATAAACGCTGCTCTGATTAAGAGCTGCGACACATTTGTTTCAAGCAGTAGCACTGTTAACATCGTATCGAGTCAGTCGGACTAGGCAAGCCGTCCTTTGAAGCATCTAGGGATCGCGGTCAGTTTCTTTACTACGTTTTCGGTCTCTGCATAAATTGAACAAAGTTCCTTCGACTAAGCGTTGGTGCGGTCGTCGTATAAGTCGAATATTTGCTACTTACGGGGAGTTCTCTTGGGCGAAGTATTTAATACTTCTCAGAGATGGTAGTCGTGTTTGAGTTAAATAAACGAACTTACGAGTGGATTCGATCTCGGGATCTTTTAGATACGGTTCGTGTATCGCTCGACTAATAAGTGAATCACTACGAAGTAGCACAACCCTTATTCCAACAACCTAACTCTGCGTGTGGATCTTGACGCTGTTCACCGAATATAGAGACGAAGGCGACAACCCCTAACTCTGCGTGTGAATCTCGACGCTGTTCACCGAATATAGAGACGAAGGCGACGACCCCTAATTTCTTCTCTTGCCTTCTCAAACTGAGAAGTAGTGTAAGTTTTTAAACAACCAAGTTTGTATCAATCATATT
>CAJFCO010017915.1:57885-72927 GCA_904066015.1 Synergus gifuensis | reverse complement strand
TGTCTATAAAATAGTGAAAAGTGGAGTGACTGTGACAATCGTCATCTCTTTCTCGCGATTTGTCTGCTCGGTATGCATTTCTCCGTTTCAGAAAATGAATATTTGTAGTCAAAATATTCATTTTCTCAAGAAAAACGTGATGCATCTTTTATAAGATGCACTCTAGGATTTCGTCAGACCTGAAATATTTGGTGAGTTTCTTTTATTTATCCCGAAATCTACTGTTTAAATTAAATACGGAGGCAGGACCGTCTTTATTATTAGGGGCACCCAAAAAATTGTCTAAGTTCCCATTATCCAACGCCCTTAAGAGCATGTAATACTTTACCATAAGAATAATTTAGTTTACCCAATTATACATTCATAATAATAAATATTTTTAGTAAATAAGAGTCAATAAACCTTCATCTCATGTAGACGAAGGTTTATTGACTCTTATTAGCTATTTATTATTATGAATGTATAATTGAGTAAACTAAATTGCTCTTATGGTAAAGTATCACATGCCCTTAAGATTTTGGATTCCCGCGTAATAAGTTGCCATGCGCGAACTCTAGCAGACGATTTCACTATGTATTGTTGGTTAAAACCTATTCCTTCGTGGTTAAAACTTAAAACAAGTGTGTTCAAAGGGTTCAAAGTGTTGACTGTGTTGATGTTGTTGATAGTTTAATCAACAGTTGATTTTTCTGAATCCTTTCTAGACATATTACTTTTTTTTATCTGTTTTGTGTTTAAAAATGGCGAATTAAACAAAGAGGCATATTTCAATAGTAATTAAAAGGAACTCTCATTTAAAAATGTAATACTAATATCAGATATAAAAATGACAAATATAGAAATTGATTACAGCAACATTTCTAATTATTCAGAAAAGTCTTCAGAATTTGTATTGGATTCACCGATTAATGTAGATGAAATTTCATACAATGATTTTTTTTGGAAATATCTCATCACCAATAAACCATGTATTATTCAGTCAAATGCGACAAAAAATTGGCCATGCAGAAAAGATTGGACAGAAAACGAAGCACCAAACTTCAATTTTCTAAAACAAGTATTTGGTAAGTTTATCATGAAGTTTATCTGTTCAAAAAAAAATAATAATAATAAATTCTAAAAGGTTTATATTACAGGCGAGTGCGAAGTTCCTGTAGCTGACTGTAAAAAGAAATTCTACAATTCTCAAGATAAAGATGAGATGACAATAAATAATTACATAAACTATTGGGTGGATTTCCGAGCTAAAAATTATCCCAACGACTCTCCAATTCTCTACCTAAAGGATTGGCATTGTAGGAAGGATAATCCAAAAATGTCCATATATCAAGTGCCATTGTATTTTGCTTCAGATTGGATCAACGAATATTACATGGATCGAACAAATTTAAATGACGATTACATGTTTGTTTATATGGGTCCGAAAGGTTCTTGGTAATCATGGAAATTAAAAATATCTATAATCTTTTAAGCGAGTTGGAGCCAAGTTCTAATCTAAAAATTCGATTTCTTCATTTTATTCAACAAATATTGAACTTGGAATTTTTTTCATCTGCAGAGTTAATCAATTTTTAACTAGAATTATGCGTACAGAGCGAAAAAATATCTAATTCAAATATTTTGTGAGTAAAATGAAAATATTCAATTTTGAAGTTAGATTTTTAATTCTTCGTTTTATGCAAAAAATATTTATCTATTATTTTTGTTGAGTAAAATGGAGAATGACTCAATTTAGGGAATTTCTGATTTTTAAAAAAATTCAAAACAGGTTAAGGATTTTCAAGAGTTCTCAATTTCAAGAGGTTTCAGGGGATTTTTATAAAAGTTTGAAAGAGTTATCAAAAAATATAACTAAAAGAGATAAAAAGAGATTTCAGAGATTTTAGTGGATTGTGATACAATCCAGTGATTGTATGGATTTCCATTGGTTTTCAAAAGAATTCAAGAGAGTTTAAAAATTGTCAAAAGATTTCAAAACATTTTAAGTGATTTTAAGAAATTTTAAGGAATTTATTCTAATGTGGATTAAATCAAGTGAAATCCCTTAAAACCCCTTAACATTACTTGAAATTTTTGAAAACTTTTAAATCTTCTGTAAATGTCTTAAAATTGTTTAAAATATATAAAAATTCTTTGAAGTTCATTAAAATCTCTTAAAATATCTTGAAACTCTTTCAATTCCTTAAAATTCGTTAAAATCAGTTAAAATGTCTTGAAATTTTGTGAAATCTTTAAAAAAAAATCTATTGATAACTCTTTTCAACTCTTTTAAAAATCCCTTTAAATTCCTATAAAATCAATCAAAATCTCTTAGTATTCCTTGAAATTCCTTAAAATTACTATAAATCTCTTGAAATCCTTTTATAATTTTTGAAACCTTATAAAACCTCTTGAAATTCCTTAAAATTATTTCAAATCTTTTGCAAATTCCTCTAAATTTTCTAAAACAATTCCTAGTAGATAAATAAAAATTTTGGGTTTTGGGAACAGTGGAAACTTTTTTTTGTAATTAAATATTTCGATAAATGTAAAAAAATCGTCAGACTAGACGTCTGAAACTTCAACTCAATCCTGAAAGGTGTTGGATATAAGCACTAATCTCAAAAGTCGATTTCCCCGTTTTACTCAATAAATATTATAATTATATATTTTTTCGCTCTATGGAACTTTTCTTTTTTAAACTAAAAGTTGGTCTACAAAGCGCAAAAATATTTAATTTTAATTATTTTTGCACAAAAGGAAGAATTTTAAATTTAACTTGAAAACGTTAATTTTTCATTTTTCGAAAAAATATTAAAATTACAAACTTTCTCACACTATGCGCATAATTTTCTTGAAAAAAAATCGAATTTTAACATTTGTTGAGTAAAATGAAGAAATCGAATTTTGAGTTTAGAGAACTTTTGGTTTCGCATCAGTGTGATCCCTAAAAATTCAATTTCCTCATTTTTCTCAACAAATATTATTAGAGACAATTTTTTCTGCTCTTTAAAATCTTTAAATTATGCGAAGAAAAATGGATTAAGTATTATGCGAAATTCTGCTTCAAAAATCTGGATTATGCGAAATTGTGTGATGAAGAAATCAGAACTATATTTAATTTAAATATTCAATACTGGCATCAATATTACGACGTCAAATCTCAATGTTTTATAAAAAATATCAATAACTTTTCGAAATAATGAACATTTTTTAAATTTCTGGAGCTTATTTTAAAGCAAAATTTCTATAGAATCTGATATTTTTTTCTTTGTATTGTGCGGCACTTAAATTTGTCATGAAAAAGTTGGAAATATTTTAATATTTTTTCTATTGAGAAAAATATTTTTATAAAATATAAAAAATCATTAATCATGATGTTTCTGCAAAATTATATTAAAATTTACATTCATTTGATTTTTATTATTATTTTCCTACTGATCAGGTAATATTGAACTTTTTACGTACATATTTCAAATCGAAATTTGAGCCCTTGTACAATGCAGAGAAATAATTGTACAATTTTTTAAATAAGTCTATCTATTATAATAAGTCTATCTATAAAAATCTACTTTTAAAATAAGTACAAAAAATTTAAAAAATGTTCATTATTCGAAAGTTATTGATATCTTTACAAAACATTGAGATTTGATGTTCTTTGCAATTTTAAACAAAGTAACTTCGTCCTGGGCTCATTTTGATTGCTTTTAATTCTGTTAAAAGAAAAAACTTCTGTCTGGTAGTGTACTAAACCAATAAATTATTATAAATTAATTAAGATTTTTGAATTGTTGTCAATTAATAACAAAATTTACATGCAAAAATTGAAATTTTCCAAAATTATGCGATGAAAGAAAATTATGCGTTTTTATGCGATGACGAATCTTCTTTATTTAATTTAGAAACTTCATAAATCGCAAAGATTTCGAGTAATATTCAATTGTGAGACATTATACGCGCATAAAATAAATATTAAATATTAATTAGATATTTTTTTTTGCTTTTTAGTTTTTAATAGAAATATGCATACAGAGCGAAAAAATGTATAATTTTAATTTTCTTTGTAAAATGAAAATTTAGAATTTTGAGGCTGTATTTCGAAATCTATGTTTTATGCAAAAAGTATTAAAATTATGCATTTTATCGTTCTATAGCCACACTTCTATTTTCAAAAAGAGAATTTCTACAGAGCGAAAATATATCTAGTTATAAAATCTGTTGAGTAAAATGAGGAAATTGAATTTTGAGGATAGAACTTGGATCCAACAATTTTTTGTATTCCAATAACTTAAAATCTCACATTTTGTCAATATACTGTTTAATATATCAATTTTTCAGGACTCCTTTCCACGCAGATGTTTTTTCTTCATACAGTTGGTCGGCCAACGTTCAAGGAAGAAAACGATGGCTACTTTTTCCACCTGGAGAAGAAAACCATCTGCGTGATTCATTTGGGAAATTAATTTACGACGTGTTTGAGGATGAAAGAATAAAAAATGACAATAAGTCAATTAAATTTTATGAAATTATTCAAGAAACTGGAGAAATTGTATTTGTACCTTCTGGGTGGCATCACCAAGTTTGGAATCTGGTACAATCTCTAGTAAAATGTCTAATAAATATTTTGGTAATTTATTTTCCTATTTTATGATGCTTAAATTAATTTTTTTAGGAGGATACAATTTCCATCAATCACAACTGGGTCAATGGTTGCAACATACAGAATATGTGGCTAGCGTTACAAAAAGAATTATTATCTGTAATGAAAGAAATAGAAGACTGCAAAGACATGGAAGACTGGTCTTCACATTGTCAACTGATGTTAAAAGCTTCCTTTGGAATGAACTATTCTCAATTTTACGATTTCCTCGCTTTTATTGCTGAGAAGCGAATAAATTCTCTAATCAACAAAACACCGTGTCTATCATTCGATACCTGGATTTTAGGGAAAAATCACAGTCTTTTTGATCTACGGCAAATAAAAAAGGTTCTTCACATTTTTGTTGAAGATACGAAAAATAAATCCATATACAATCTCATCTGGAGCAACGATGATGTAGAGATACTCTTAAATAAAATCGATTCATTATTTCAAACTTGTAAATAAATTATGTACATTAGGTTTGTTGAGTAAATCTGTAAAAAGATATTATTTATATTTTAAATAAAGAAAACAGAAAGGAAACTATCAATTTCTTTTCTATAAATAAGTTTCTTTTTATTTTTTCTCTAGCCATAACATTTTTATGATCATTTACACATCGTATTAAAATCTTCGATCACTGACAATATTTTCAATAATGTAAATTGTACAATCATTACATTCCATTACAGTTTAGGTTCCGAAGAAATTAAATCTTTTTAGTTCATTTAGTTAAAACAATAGGATACACAATGCACCTCTGCTATCAAGTAGTACATCTCAAGAACTTGAATTAAAGAATTTCACTATCGTTATTGAATCACAATTTCATTGAAAAAAAATTTGTGAAGACTATTTCGGTTATTATTAAATAATCCAAGGATGTAGAAAATTTCCAATCACCAAACTTGACCAAACTATTCTCTTTCTCTATTTCGAACAGAGGTTTAAAGACTTTCGGATACTTTTTCACTTTTTCGTGAACGGAAATTTCAGTCTTTGAATTATCAAAAACTTGATTAAGGCCATGTAAGACTTACCCGATCCCTACCTTACCAACATTTTTTTCTCTGCAACCTTACTTGTACATTTATTGAAATATCAAGTTGAAAATTTATAAAATTAAAGAAAATATTCTAAGGTATGTTTATCAGGTCTTAAATTTATTAAAAATAAAAAAAAATTCTTTTTATAAATGTCAATATTTAGGACCAGATAAACGTATCTTAAAGCTTTAGCTTCAATTTTAAAAATTTGCAATTTGATATCTCAATAAATGTAGAAGTATCGTTGCAGAGAAAAAAATGTCGGTAAAGTAGGGATTGGGTCTTACATGGCCTTAAGGGTGTTGGACCGAGTGCCAACTTCAAAATTCTATCTTTTCATTTTGCTTAATAAATATTATAATCAGATATATTTTCGCTCTGTAGACATACTCTTTTTAAAAATAAAAGTGTGGCTATAGAGTGAAAAAATATTTATTACTAATCCTTTTTGCGTAAAACGAGGAATTCGAAATCTAATCTTGAAATTCAATTACTTCATTTTACAAAAAAAAAAAAAAAGTAATAAAACTAGAAATTTTTTCGCTCTGTACACAAACTTATATTTGAAAAATGAGCACTTCTACCGAGAGAAAAAATATCTAATTGTAATATTTATGAAGTAAAATAAGAAAATCGAATTTTGAGATTAGAACTTGGTTTCAACATCCTTAATTCTCGAATCTTGTCGAAAGTCTTGTAACTTCTGTTCTGAATTTGAAAGCTGAAACCGATTACAGAAATTGGAAGCAATTACTAGGTCTAATAAAAATTTTCAACTCAATTCGAAAAATCGTCACTCGACTCTCTCAAAGAAAAATGCACAAGCGAACTTGAAATTCAAAAACAAGTTTATCCAGTGTTTTTCTAAACTTTAGCTAAAGTATAAAGTCAAAAATAAATGCTTCTCTCGGTATCGATAAATCACGCAATCTCCTGGAAACTTATGTATATACACACGAATATTCTGCTCACAATCGAAAATAAAACACAATTAGGTTAAAGCTGCCAGAAATTCACCCAATATGAATTTTTACATTCTCATTTTTAATCAAAATTAAAAAAATGTTCCAATAAAGTCGAAAATATTCAAGATAATTCATACGAGTGTGCAAGCACAGGCACTTTTCTATAATTTTTTTATTTCGCTGTTTGAGATATAATCACTGTCGACTTCAATCAATCAATAAAGCACTGAATTAAATAAGTAACTCAACGTAGGATAAGCGATTGCACTCTTGTCCTAATTTTTCACACGTGATCCACTCTTTATGATTAAACTTGAGAAGACAAACTTGTGGAAGAGTTTGAACTTAGCTTTCAAGCAATGAAAGTTAACAATTAAATTAATTATTTAATGCTTTTAAAAAATCACTGACAATCACTGACCAATCTGTGTATCAAAAATGTCTCTTTTCATTTAGATTTATATCGCAAAATTTCCAGTGGAGTTAGTCCAAAACTTTTTTTTAAAAAAAGTACTCTGTAAACCAAAGCAAGTCATACTTATCATTTTCGCCAGAAATATCTCGTTTTAGTATAAAATCTCTGTTATGAAATTTGCAATTTTTCACTCGTATAAAACATCTAATTCTCTATTCGAAGTTTTACATTCCATGTATTGTCTTATTGACTATTGAATAAGCATAAATATTTTTAGGCATAGAATATATATATTGCTATTTTATGTACAACATATTGCTAATAAAAATTTATTATTGTACAAAATCTATATAATGTAGGAGTAATTTTTAAACCATATTATAGAACTTAGCACTTAGCAAAGTTAATGATGAGGCGCGATCTAGTTCAGTAGAATATGAAATGTGAAATTCGAATACAATAAAATCATTGATTAAAGTCGTATTTACATGTAACTTGTACTCGGAATCTTACGTTAACTTTTGTGCTGAAGTTAGCTAAACATCTCAATATGGTATTGCATGATATGCGCTTTTCACACTTTTTACAGAGAAGATCATAAAATTAATCTTTATTACAAAAATTTCTTTAGTTTTGATGCACTTGATATGAAAATAATCAATCTCGAAAAAATTAAAATTCTCGAAAATTCAAATATCGTCAATATAAAATACACGAGTTTTGCAGAAATTTTAAACAAAAATTTTTGGGAATTTGAATTCACGGATATTTTATATTTTCGGAAAATTGAAATGTCGGTTATTTTCTACATACTTTCGTTAATAAACATTTCGGAAATTAGCATTTTTCGAGAATTTGAAATTTCGGGAATTATTTTTTAGGTATCTTTTCACATTCGGAATTTTGGTTTTCCGGCAAAAAGATGTTGCCCCTCAATAAATTATAATTACTATAACTTATGATCACTTTCATTTCTCGATTATATGTACCTTGAATTTATACATTGTATATTGAATTTCCATATTGAATTTATAAGTGAAACACAAATAAATAAATTTTAATTTAAATTTCATAGCAAATACATCACTTTTGGGAGTCTACATGTCTTCAAAAGTCCACCATGGAATATGGATTGGCAACAATTAACACTATTACAGATCAGACATTTTGAAACACATAGACGTAGAACTAAATCCTTAGACTTCTATTTAATATATATATATATATATATATATATATATATATATATATATATATATATATAAGATAAGAGAATTATTTCTTCATAAATCTAAATAGAATTTTTTATCATCATGACATAATAATCTAATCAATAATCTAATTAAATTACTTTACAAAATACCCTAAATTGATAAGTGAACTTAAAATATAATAAAGCTAAATCATTTATTTCAGACACAACATCTTAGAAACATACTTAGAAATAAATGTTTAGAAGCTTGTTTCTGTTTAAATCTATCAAAGCTGTAAATGAATCTGTAAAATCATCTCACTAGCTAGAAAGAATCGTTCATCATTGACTTTGAGATGGAAGCAATTTTTTTTTACAATACCTTAAAATATATCTTGAATATTTTTAAATAAGTGCGTTATATAAAAAATCTATTTATCATGATCAGGTTTTTTCCAATCAGATCTTTACAAAATTTGCAGAAAGATAGTATGAAGAATAAATTGTACGGTTTGTAAATAAAGATCAATTTCATCTGTAATTAAAGAGAGTAGCTTCCATACCTATTATGTGACTTTACAGCGCAAATTATCTGACCGCTCGAGGCTTCTTTTTTTCATATAGGATGGGTTGAGAGAGTGGGTGTCATAGACTGAGTCAGAGCTTGAGTGAGAGGCTGTGTTATACTTTGAGATAATGGTTGATTTAAAGGTTGGGTGTGTGTTTGATTTAGGGATTGGGGAACGGTTTGGTTGATAGGTTGGATCATAGTTTGGTTTAAGGGTTGAGTGAGAGTCTGTGTCATAGGCTGATTGAGAGGTTGGGCAGGGGGTGGCATTACTGGGGTTGTGGGTGTCGTAGGAGTTGTGGGAACAGTGCTCGGAGTAGAGGGCATCGGCTGATGCGTTTGTCTAGGAGGGGAAAGAAGTTCCTGTCTGTCTCTTTCTCGTTCCCTTCCTGGTCTCCACGCTTCCAACAAAGCCTCTACTCGTTCTTCAGTTGGTCCCCATCTAGATACTCCAGCTGAGTTTTGCAACCAAACAACTAAGGTGCCGTATATTGCTCTAATATTGACTTCTCCCCTGAAAGGAAGAGTACTTCAATTTTACTAAGAGACAATATATTTAGACAATATATATCACTTTGTAACATATTAATATTTAATAATATATGTATTCGTATATTTACAGATCAGTTACCATTAGAATTATGAGATTTTATGGGATTATAAAGTAATTTCAAGGGATTTGACTATATATTTTGTGGAATTTTAAGTAATTTGAGAAAGTTTCAGGAAATTTTTAAGCATTTTACGAAATTGCATTAGATTTTAAGGTATTTTAAGAGATTTAATGAGATTTCATGGAATCTTGAATAATGTTAAGGAGTTTAAAAGAGTTTCACGAAATTTACTGAGATTTTAGAAATATTGAGTGATTTCACGGTATTTCGAAGAATTTTATGAAATTTAAAAGGATTTTACGAAATTGCATGAAATTTTAAATAATTTGCAGAGATTTTACGATATTTCATAGGATATTAAATTATTTTAATGACTTAGGGGATTTCAAGGAATTTACGAGTTTTCATTGGATTTTCAGGGATTTCATAAGATTTCATGGGATTTTAAGTAGTTTTATGAGTTATAACGATAGATTGCGGAATTTTAAGGAATTTTATGAAACAACAAGGAATATCAAAAATTTTATGGGATTTTGACATTTATTGACATTTATTTTCAGAAATTTTGAAGGATTTTGTGAGATTATAATGGATTTTAAAGAATTTCATAAGATTTCATAGAATTTTAGGTAATTTTATGGGTTTTGATGATATTTTGGGAGCTTCTGAGTAATTTTAAGCGACTTGAAGATATTTTATGAGATATTAAGTAATTTTAAGCACATTTATTTCCAGAAATTTTAAAGGATTTGGTCAGATTATATTGATTTTCAAGAATTTGAAAGAATTTAACGAAATTCCATGGAATTTTGAGCATTTTTAAGAGATATAATGAGACTTCATGGAATTTTGCGTAGTTTTAAGAAATATCAATTGATTTTGCGAAATTTAAAGGAATTTCATAAGATTTCATAGGATTTTAAATAGTTTTAAGAGTTACAAGGATAGGTTGTGGAATTTTAAGGAATTTTATGGAACAACAAGGAATATCAAAGATTTTATGGGATTTTGATATTTACGGACATTTATTTCCAGAAATTTTAAAGGATTTGGTGAGATTATAATGGATTTTCAAGAATTTCATTACATTTCATGGTATTTTAAGTAAGTTTATAGGCTTTGATGATATTTTTGGAGCTTCTGAGTAATTTTAAGCGATTTTAAGATATTTTATGAGATATTAAGTAATTTTAAGTACATTTATTTATAGAAATTTTAAAGGATTTGGTGAGATTATAATGAATTTTAAAGAATTTCATAAGATTTAATAAAATTTTAGGTAATTTTATGGGCTTTGATGATATTTTAGGAGCTTTTGAGTAATTTTAAGCGACTTGAAGATATTTTATGAGATATTAAGTAACTGTAAGCACATTTATTTCCAGAAATTTTAAAGGATTTGGTGAGATTATATTGGATTTTCAAGAATTTGAAAGAATTTAACGAAATTCCATGGAATTTTGAGTGTTTTTAAGAGATATAATGAGACCTCATGGAATTTTGAGTAATTTTGAGAAATATCAATTGATTTTGCGAAAATTAAAGGAATTTCATAAGATTTCATGAGATTTTAATTAATTTCATGGAATTTGATGATATTTTTGGAGATTCTAAGTAATTTTAAGCAACTTAAAAATATTTTGTAAGTTATTAAGTAATTTGAAGAACATTTATTTCCAGAAATTTTAAAGGATTTGGTGAGATTATATTGGATTTTCAAGAATTTTAAGGATTTTCATAAGATTTCGTGGAATTTTAAGTAATTTGAGAAAGTTTTAGAAAACTTTTAAGCATTTTACGAATTTGCATTAGATTTTAAGGTATTTTAAGAGATTTAATGAGATTTAAGTAATTTTATGGTATTTGATGATATTTTGGGAGATTCTAAGTAATTTTAAGTAACTGTAAGATATTTTGTGAGATATTAAGTAATCTGAAGAACAATTATTTCCAGAAATTTTAAAGATTTTTGTGAGATTATATTGGATTTTCAAGAATTTTAAGGATTTTCATAAGATTTCATGGAATTTTAAGTAATTTTAAGAAATATCAATTGATTTTGCGAAACTTAAAGGAATTTCATAATATTTCATAGGATTTCATAGAATTTTTATTAATTTTAAGGGTTATAGCGATAGATTGTGGAATTTTACGGAATTTTATGAAACATCAAAGAATATCTAGAAATATCAAGTGATTTTACGAAATTTAAAGGAAGTTCACTAGATTTTGAAGGATGTTAAAGGCATTTTAAGATATTGTATGGGGTTTTAAGTAATTTTAAAGACTTTTAAGGAATTGAAGGGATTTTACGGAATTTTAAATACTTGTAAGATATTTAACGGGATATTAACTTATTTTGAGGACTTTAAAGGTTTTCTTACGAGGTTTCATTGGATTTTCAGGAATTTTAAGAGATTTCATGACAGTTCATGGGAATTTAAATGTTGATTTTAAAGGATTTTACGATATTTTATATTTTAGTAATTTCAAGGACTTTTAAAGAATTCAAGGAATTTTACGAAATTTCAGTGGCTTTTCAGTAATTTTTTTAGAGATTTAATCAGATTTCATGGGACTTTGAGTAATTTTAAGAAATATCAAGAATTTACGAAATTTAAAGGAATTTCACCAAATTTTGAAGGATAATAAAGGCATTTTAAGAAATTTTAATAAACTCATGGAGATTCCTGAAATTAGATAAAGAATTACAAGATTTTATATTTCAAGAATTAAAACTTCTCAATTATTTTTTCTACTAGCAAAAGGTGTGCAAAAACGAGAAATTAATCGAGTGCAGAGAGCGCGGATCATAATTGTTAGTAAGATACAAGATATGTCAAAGAAACAATAATACATACTTTGGTATCATATGTTGCAACCCATGTCTATACTCGTGTTCCATCGCTGGAACCACAACCTGTTTACGTTTGAAGATGCTGCTTTCCAGCTTAAGAAGAGCATTTGGCGCTGGATCTCGCCACTCGGGCAAGAAAACTATAAACGACAGAGGTTCCACTGAATCAGATAAGAGTCTTTCGAAATGATTCACCATAGCCTCCATCAATTCTTCGCAATAGGGCGGATTAGCTTGAAATGATCCACTCACGGGCCTAAAATCAAGAAATGGTCCCCTTGATCCAAAGTAAGAATCTGTATCTGCGAAAGTTGAACAGTACTGTCTAAAATAACAGTTTAGAGGTGAAGCGAAACATTCGAAGGTCACTCCAAATGATCTATGAAGACACTCAAAGACAGTGACTGGCAATGCCATTTGTGTTGCGTGGCCCTCGTTGATCCCCAGATAGGTTTGGTACCTCTTCAGCATGGACCAAACTCGAGGCAAAAACATCTCGAATTTTTTGTCGTCAAAGCAGTTATACCTGTACAAATGTTCAAGCTTGGTCAAGTGCATATTGTTGATACAAACAGTGTCACCGTGGAAGCGCAGCATGGTTTGTTCCCTTTCGGGAAGATAATCGATTTGCGTAAGTCTGGGAGCGGGAAGAGAGAATTGCACCGGATAACACCAAACTTTTCGCTGTGTACTGACAGGACCACCCAGAGGAATAACGTCCGCTAAGCCATTGTCTTTCAGAATTTGAGTGTTCTTGTCCTTCACTTTTTTTGCGTATTCCGTTGAGAGATGGTATATCTTTAAACAGATTCCTTCGACGCTGGCCTTAACTGTTTCTGTCAAGTGCGGTTGACACTGGCGCTTTAGGTGTGCAAGTCTGTCCTGCAAATTGAAGAAGAAATATAAGAAGAACAGCGAAACTTGTAGAACCGAATGAAGAGAAAAACTTTCAAGAAGTTAACTTACTTGAAAATCATCGAAGTTTGCACCAACTGTCCTTCTCAACCACTGGAAAGTGTCCTCGGCATTCCATTTGACAACCTTTCTGCTCTCGGAAGATGCGGCTCTTGACTCGATCATCTTTTTTGCAGCTTCTGCATATCTGGAGAGTTGTTTTCTCGCATCTCCAGTAAATTTAGGTCGCACGAGTTTTATGGGGACATCGTTCATTATTTCGCGATACATAGACATCGATATCTCGGGAAAACACTGACTGGGCAGAAGTGGATCCGAACCACAGTCTATCACTTTTCGCTCCATGAGCCATCGATTGAAAGAGTCTTTTGGGGCGTCTATCGACTCGCGAGTGTGACAAAGTTCTTGATAGCACTGTCGCAGTTTCGCGAGAAGACCACAACGCAAAGCTTCTACATCAGGGTGTACATGGGGTAGACTCGAAGGTGCTCTCTCGTAGATAATTACATTCGTGGGAATTTCCAAATCCCAGGGTCCACTGCAAAGAAAAAAATAAGTAGGTACATTTACAAGTATATTATTTTTTAACAAAAAGTAATATATATATATATATACTAGCTGTGAAGTTGTATCAACTTTTGTGCTCATTCAATGAGCACTTTGCTTCTTCTTTACATCAGCATTAAATTTTGATTATTTGAGAAGTTATATTCAAAAAATTCATTTTCGAAAATTACAATAAAGCATAACTTTCTTATTTTTCAATGAAATGCATTAATCTTATAGGTCAATAGATTCGTCGCAACGCAAGGAACCTTTATTTTCCTTAAGCCAACTTCCAATTTTGAATATTAGAGAAGTTATAGTTGAAAAACAAGTTTTTCAAAATTAAATAGATCAATAATTTTGTTATTTCTCAATGAAATGAAATAATATTATAGACCAATCGATTCGTCTCGATGCAACGAACATTTATTTTCCTTATGTCAAGTCAAAATTTTGATTATTTGAAAAGTTATAGTCGAAAAATTAATTTTTTAAAATACAATTAACCATAACATCCTTATTTTTCAATGAAATGCATTAATCTTATAGGTCAATCGATTCGTCTCGACGTAAGGAACCTTTATTTTCGTTACGTCAGCTTCGAATTTTGAATATTATAGAACTTATAGTTGAAAAACTAATTTTTTAAAATTAAATAGAACCATAACTTTCTTATTTTTCAATGAAATGAAATAACATTATAGACCGATCGATTCGTCTCAATGCAAGGAACATTTATTTTCCTTACGTCAAGTCAATATTTTGATTATTTGAAAAGTTATAGTCGAAAAATTAATTTTTGAAAATACAATTAACCATAACGTCCTTATTTTTTAATGAAATGCATTAATCATATAGGTCAATCGATTCGTCTCGACACAAGGAATCTTTATTTTCGTTACATCAGCTTTCAATTTTGAATATTTAAGAAGTTATAGTGCAAAAATGAATTTTACGAAAATTATAAATAACCATAACTTCTTTAATTTTCAGTTAAATGCATTAATCACACAGGTCAATCGATTCGTCTTGACACAAGGAATCTTTAATTTCCTTAGACGAGCTTTTGAATTTTGATTATTTGAGAAGTTATAGTACAAAAATCAATTTTAAAAAAATTTTAAAAGTACATAAAACTTGTAAAATTAAATATTTTTTTAAACCCTTGTGATAGAATTAAGGTTTTATAGGATGGAAGAAGTGTACCAAATTTCATCCATTTCTATACACACGTTCTAGAGATATGCCTGGAACAAAAAAAAAGGACACACACACACACACACACACACACACACACACACAC
>CAJFCO010017915.1:38291-52182 GCA_904066015.1 Synergus gifuensis | reverse complement strand
ATGTATGTATGTATGTATGTATGTATGTATGTATGTATGTATGTATGTATGTATGTCACGATCTTGCAATATCTTGAAAACGCGTAGAGATAAATTAATGAAATTTAGCACACTTATTCCACTATATACCTAGTTAAATTTCTTGCAAGGGTTTAACACAATATTTAATTTTACATGTTTTACGTACTTTTATAATTTTAGTAAAATTGATTTTTCCATTATAACTTCTTAAATAATCGGTCTGTTCGGTAACGATTACCGAAGTCGACGAGTGTCTACCGGACTTCGGTAATCGTTACCGAACAGATCGTAGAGGTTCTAGAAATAAATATTACAGATCGCTGAAAAGCCACTATATCCAACTTTTACCATATTTACTTGAACGGTTACCGAACACATTTTCTCCATGTAAGAAGAAAAAAGATTCCTTATGTCGAGACGAATCGATTGACCTATAAGATTAATGCATTTCATTGAAAAATAAGAAAGTTATGTTTTATTGTAATTTTCGAAAATGAAATTTTTGATTATAACTTCTATTTGTATTGACACGATTCAGGTGACCTAATATTAATTCATTTGATTAATTAATTAATGCATCCTCTATGAGGAGAAGCAAGTCATATTTGCTTCCAGGAAGCAAAGTGCTCATTGAATGAGCACAAAAATTGCTACAACTTCACAGCTAGTTAAGTAATTTTAAGAAATATCAATTGATTTTGTGTTTTAAGAAATATCAAGTGAATTTAAGAAATACATATAAAGGAATTTCACCAAATTTTGAAGGATAATAAAGGTATTTTAAGGAATTTTATGAAACTTATGGAGATTCCTAAAATTAGATAAAGAATTACAAGATTTTATATTTCATGAATTGAAACTTCTCAATTATTTTTTCTACTAGCAAAAGATGTGCAGAAATGAGAAATTAATCGCGCGCATAATTGCTAGTATGTTAAAAAAGTGGTGTAACGAAATGTTTCGAAAATCTCGCATACATTGTTGTTGTATACCTGATTGGCTTTTGAATGACGAAGTTGTAAGAAAAAAAAAAATAATAATAATCGCACGCGTGTTTGTTTTCCCTCGTCCTTTAAAATAACACGAAAACATTCAAAATTCCTTAAAATTCGTTAAAACTCCTAGAAACTTCTTGAAAATCCTTAAAAAATCACACAAACCTTAAAAATAATTAATCTCTTGAAACCCATGTTGAAATTCGTGAAAATCTCTAAAAATTCCTAGCAACCTCTTGAAGTTTCTTAACATTTAAAATCTCTTAAAATCATTAGAAATTTCATTAAATTTCAAGAAATCCTTAAAAATTTTACAAAATTTTTTAATAATTAGAAAAATCTCTTGAAAACCATTAAAATTTTACAAAAACCTTTAAAATCATTGTAAATTCTACAAAATCTTTTCAAATCCCTCAATAAAATTCCCTGACAAGTTTTAAAATCCTTTAAATCCCATATAAAATTTTAAGTCATAAAAATCCCTTGAAATCCGATTGAAATCTGATTGAAGTCGTGAAAGCCTCTTAGTATTCCCAGAAACATTTTGAAATTTTTTAAAATTCTACGATACCATTTTAAATCCCTTTATATTTTTTAAAATCCTTTTAAAGTATTAGAGATCTCGTCAAATTCCATGAAATCCTTAAAAATTCCATAAAATCTTTTAAAAATCATAAAAATCTCTTGAGTTCTCTTAAAATTCCTCGAAATTTCACAAAAACATTCGAAATCGCTTAAAATTTGTTGGAATCTTTTAAAATTTTTAGAATCCTATTAATATTCCTCAAAATTTTAAAACATTTAAAATCCCTTAAGGGCATGTGATACTTTACCATAAGACCAATTTAGTTTCCGCAACTTTACGTACAAAATAATAAATATTTTTCAGTAAAACTAGGCTATTTACCTTCGTCTGTAAGAAACGGAGGTAAATGGCCTAGTTTTAGTGAAAAATATTTATTATTGCGAACGTAAAGTTGCGGAAACAAAATTGCTCTTATGGTAAAGTATCACATACCCTTAAATATCCCTAGAGTTCTTAAAAAGTTGGTTTGCTAGTATTATTTTAATAGGTATACTGGTTCTTTGAACTTACGCTAAAATAAACTTTTTAACAGCTTGTATTGCATTTCCATCTTCGGATGCTCGGCGTTTAAGAGGCCCTCCCGGTGTACCTGGAGGCATTTGTCCATTGCCTGGCACAGGTGGCACCGAGGGAACACCACAAATTCCCAGTGGATCAGTGATTGGATCAAACTGGAAAAAAAATTATTTTTAAAATATGTAACCCAACTTTAGAATTCGAAAAATCCGAAATGAATTACTGTACTATTAGATAAAACTCACCTGAGGTTTTAACGGTGGCATCACCCACAAAGATTCTCCCGTCAACTTATTCCAGAAATAAGGACGGTTTTCTCGCTTGCTCCAAAACTTCTTCCAGCCTTGTTGTTGAAGTTCGATGGAAAGTTCAGGCTCAGCGAAAGTATTTGACATTGGAGACTGTGGAAGTAAAATAAAATTAACATTCGGTGTAAATACATACATGTAATTACAATTAAGTTAAATTAAATCTTACACTGGAAAAACAGATTTTTGGATTCATAGAAATGCATTTATTTGACAACACTCCTTTGAGTTAAAACATTTTATTATTTAATGTAACTAAATATTTTTTTTTATTCGAAAAACTCACATTTATTCAAGGAAATTATTTCTTTAGATGTCACTTCTTTAATGCAGATAAATATTTCTTTGCTTGTAAATGTGAATTATTTTAAGTCAATGAAATGATTTCTTGAAAACTAGGAGTTTAAATTTCTTGAATTCTGTTTTTGCACTCGAAGAAATATTTAGGTTTAAAAAATTTGACTCTTTGAAATAACAATATTCTTTTTAAATTTAATAATTGATTAATGCGTGAATTAAGTATTATGGTTTCTTTGAATAAAAGAAATATTTTAAAAACTTGAGGAGATATTATTTAGTTCAAAGAAACATTTATTTCATACAGTGGAGTTGGTACTCTTATTTCAATAAAAAAAAAAATTAATTGGTCGAATGAAGTAATTTGTTTACTTAAGCATTAATTTATTAACTTCAAAGGCGTGTTTCTTTTGATTAATAAAGTGAAGTGATTCAAATTTAAGAAATATTAGAAAAACTGAAGGGAATATTATTTAAGTCGAAGAGATAAGTCTTTCATTATTTCTTTATTTTAGAGAAATATTTTTTTGCATTTACAGTATGCCTATTTCAGACATCGAGTCACATCAATTAGTCAACAAAACTTTTATTCACTCAAAGTTATAATTTACGTGAAATAATTATCTCTTTGATTTTACGCTAAAGTTATTCGCATTATAGTAATAACTCTTTATATTAAACAATTATTTTTTACAATTAGTAAAATATTTATTTCCCTCAACAAATATTTAACAAAATTATATAAATATTTTTTTGCCTTCATCATTACGTTTCTTAGATACAAGAAAAATATTCCTTTGAATTAAAGAAATATTTCTTCGGCCATATTCTGACCGACATTTATTTGAATCACAGAAATATTCTTTGATTCAATTAACTTTTTACATTCTCATCAGAGAATGTATTAGATTTGTGTAAAATTTGTCGAATGTCCCCCATTTTCTGTCGAATGTCCACGTTTTGTGACCTCCTGAACCCGAAAAACATGTTTTTACCAATGTGTCTGTCTGTCTGTCGATTTTATTTTGTTAGCACGATAACTTTCGAAAAAATTGACCGATTTGATTGGCCTTTGGTATACTTTTTTAGTGTCCTAAAATGAAGATCAAGTTCGTTGAACAAAAATTAAAAAATTAGGATCATTTTTAAAATTTTTGAAAAAATTTTTTTTTAATTTATAAATTCTGTTTACGGATATTCATAGTACTTAAATATTCGAACAATTTATCATTATGACTTTTTTAGATAAAACAAAAATTGTCAGATTTATAACATTTCTAAAATTTCATAAAAAAGAAATAAAATTAAAATTTTAAGCTAAATAACTAAAGTTATTAAAAAAAGTTAAGAGATGAAAAATGTTCCTTTTTGAACGCCGTACAAGACTGGTATAACAATTTTTTGAATTTTCTTTAAAAATTGAAAATACAATTTTTTTTTTTAATTTACAAATTTTGTTTACACATATTCGTAGTACTTAAATACTCGAACAGTTTAAAGCTAAATAACTCACCCTATGGAAAAAAATTAATAGATGAAAAATGTTCTTTTTTAAAAGCCTCATAAGACTGTTATAACAACTTTTTTAATTTTTTAATTATATTAGTTTTCTTCTTAATCTAAAAATAAAGTAATTTAAATAAAAATATATAGCAGCGTTGCAAGCGCGCGAAACTGGGAAAATAAAGCGAAAGGTGTGATGAGAATGTGCTCACTAGGGTGGCCCAAAAACACTTTTTTTTTTCTACAGAGTCTCGATCCCCCCAATTCGTTTCTAAATCCAAAAAAAGAAATGTCACATTTTTTTTTTGTTTTAAATTTTGATTTTAAGACGTGCCTATTTTCACTTGAAGTTTCCCATGTAAATTGTATGGGGAAAAATCACTTTTTGGAGTTTTTGCAATAATTTTTAAGGGTTTAGGAAAATGTTATAGGAAAGTATAGAGGCTTATTGAGGACTATCCAACGAAGAATTTCATGTACCACACATATGGGTTTAACACCCCTAACACACTCCCACCGTGCCTTGAAAACTACCCTTAAAACGAAAATTGTCAATTATTCATAAAATCGACCTTCTGAGTGCTTTATTCTCGTTTTTTTTTTTTAAATAAAAATTATTTCTATCAATTTAGTGGAATATTTATCAACATTAGTTAGTTAATTTTTAATTATTTAAACAAATTCCATTTGTTTAAATAGTTATTTTTTCGAAAATTCATTAATAAAATAAAATTGATCGGTATTTGTCTAATGGAATATTTATTAACTATTTTTAAATTATTTACACAAATTGAATTTGTTTAAATAATTTTTTTTTCGAAAATTTTTTTGTTTTATTAAAGATTATTACTATTTATTTATTATAGTATAATATTTATTAACATTGGTTAATTAATTTTTAATTGTTTAAACAAATTCAATTTTTTTAAAAAATCTTTTTTCCTAAAATTCGAAAATGTTTTTGCGTTATTATCGTTACATGACATAAATTTATTTTCAAATATTTTCCAATTCTTGCCTCTACGTTCCTATAAACAGAGAAGACAGGTATAAAATTTCACAAAGGTGGAATAATTTGTCCTAATGTTATTATAAGCCCCCAGTTATGGAAGATATGTCTCTTAGGTAAAATATTTTTCAAATACATTTCAAAACAAATTCGACACTTTCGAGTTTATCTGAGGACTTATAATAAACTTAGCAAAACTCTTTCCATCGAACTTTTTTGTAATTCGATGAAATCTCAGAAATAAATGCTATTATTAATGTTTAAACAATGCAAAAATACAATTATTAGAATAACAGGCCGCCAGTCAAATTATATAAAACCTGATTTAATACCTGGATAAGAAATTTGCAAAAAAAATATTTAAAAAAAAAATGGAATTTTTTTAAACAATTCTAATTTAATTAACCAATATTAATAAATATTCTACTAAATAAATAGTAATAATCTTTAATAAAAAAAAGAATTTTCGAAAAAAAAAATTATTTAAACATAATCAATTTGTTTAAATAATTAAAAAATAATTAATCAATATTCCATTAAACCAATACTGATCAATTTTTATTTTAAAAAATGAATTTTCGAAAAAATAACTATTTAAACAAATGGAATTTGTTCAAATAATTAAAAGTTAATTAACTATTATTGATAAATATTCTACTAGATTGATAGAAACAATTTTTATAAAAAAAAAAAAAGAAAATAAAGCACTCAGAAGGTCAATTTTATGAATAATTGACAGTATTCGTTTTAAGGGTAGTTTTCAATGCACGGTGGGGGTGTGTTAGGGGTGTCAAACCCATATGTGTGGTACATGAAATTCTTCGTAGGGTAGTCCTCAATAAGCCTCTATACTTTCCCATAACATTTTCCTAAACCCTGAAAAATTATTCCAAAAACTCTAAAAAGTGATTTTTCCCCATGCAATTTACATGGGAAACTTCAAGTGAAAATAGGCACGTGTTAAAATCAAAATTAAAAAAAAAAATATGACATTTCTTTTTTCGGATTTAGAAACGAATTGGGGAGATCGAGACTCTGTAGCATCAAAAAAATTTTTGCCATGCATTTTTGGGCCACCCTAGTGCTCACAATAGCACCCCTAGTTTTTTTTCAGTGTAATAATAATGTTCTGAAACTTACCTGTGCTACCAGGGGAGGTTGTTGGTGTAATTGCGTGAGAACAGAACAATGCTCGACATGTTGAGGCGGTGAAAGAACAGGAGCTTGAAGCTTAACGGGCGTAGGAACTATAACTTGTGTAACTTGAGGATTCGAGTCTTGTTGCAAAGCTTGATGATGATGATGGAGATGGTGGTGCATCGACGGTAAAGGTTGTACAGATTGTGAAGCCAAGGCTTCCCAAGCAGAAGTACTTGCTATGTCCTGTTTTCCGCCGCTTACTTCGTTCATTGTAAACGCTTTATTTTGCACAATGATGAAACTCCACTGAAAATTCATAAATATTATTTATTCATGTATTTAAAGTAAGTGATAAAATGCTGTGAGTAAATAAAAAGACAAACTGAAAGCCTTTAAGAAATGCAAGTCTCTTTGAAAAGTAGGTGTTGAAAAGTTTAATTGTAATTTTTGAGTAATTTTTCTGTAAGAAGGAACAGTATTAAGTAATTTTTAATAACTAATTACCTAGCGAGTGCACTTTAAACTTTTTATACCCTTATTATACTATTTTATGAAGACAGAATTGAAAGGATAATTTTCTTATAATCGGAGAAAAGTATAGGAATAAAAAATAATTTCCTTTAATTTCTTTCTACACGGATTAGAAATAAATAATAACAAAATATTGATATTCCTATAATTCTTTTCTATAATGATTTGCCTATAATTTTCTCTTTACTTATTTTCCTATAAACCTGAAAAAATAATGCTTTTTCTAAAAAATAATTTTTCCTGTAATTATTTTATTATGATTTTCCTATAATCACGAGAAAAGTATACTCTCTAAATTTGAACCCATTTCTCCCTGATTCAAATTTAGACAGTAGGAAAATAATTATAGCGGTAAATAATAACTATTAAAATATAGATTTTATATGTAACCGCCGTTTGCAACGTTTATAAGTAAATGAAAATTATGGAATTTACTTTTATATTTTCGTTTATAAACGTTGTAAACGGCAATTATATGAGTTTATCTCAAATGATTTTCCCATCATTTTGTTTCTATAATGATTTTTTTATAAATAATATTAAAACACCGATGTTTTTCCTACAATAATATTGTTTCGTAAGGATATTAATAGACAACAACAACAAATACGCGCTATTATAATAATAAAAACACTGCTAAAAATAACTTAAATTAAATATTCTGTTACTTTTATTAAAATTATATGTTTTCACATATTCTGTTAAAAGTTACATAAATAATGAGAGTAAGAGAAAATAAGATCTAAATAAAGACGTCAGACATGCTTGAAAACTTTTATTTATTTTTTTCCTCTAAAATGCTCTGAGTTTTGAAAAAAGTATCAAGTTCTTCTGCTATACTTATTAGAAAAGAAAAAAAGTAAACCAAAGCATAAAACTTACTCTTTCTTCTATTGTTTCTGTTAAGAATCAACAAAACGTAAAAATAGTAATGGAATTAGAAAGTCGGTATGAGGATATAGCAACAACTTTCAAGTTTGCGCGGTTAACCTCTAATCTTTGAATAAATGTTTGACACTTAAAAAATTGACACAGAAATTGCAAAAACGAGCCTTGCAAGTATTTTATTAACCGAAAACTTTCCTGTTAACGAGTTGCAAAATTCCTGTTTGTTTACATACAAGTCGCAACACATCAAATTCACCGTGATGTCGAGTACAGTAAGTGATAAAAAATCATTCAAAATGAAGTGAAAGCTTACCACAATGGGATTATCCTTTAATTTATAAAGAAAACATGATTAAAGTTAGAATTCAGTCATGATTTGTGAAATTTGACGCAACGAACTCCACCTGTGAGACGCCATTTGCTTGCAACTGAAAATAGAAAAAGTGGTGATGGAGAGGAGACTTGAAGAATGTGCGCATGCGCAATGACCGGAGGAAAGAATTTCATCTGCGTCTGCCTTAAATTTGTGCTGATTGGTCAAAAAGGAGCGCGTCATTTAAAATTTTAAATCAACCAATTTCGCTATTGAAGAAAGAACTTACAGTAGAATTGTATCGCTTATATATTCGTTCAATTAAAGATGATAATATATGTAGTTTTATTATTCATGGAAAAAATATTAATTACTTTATTAATAAACAAACAAATATCAGTGATTGGAGCACGTATTGGCGACAAAGTGTCTCGTCCAATCAGAAAACTGCTTTCTTTTGGTCTGATTTTTAATAAACGTTTTCTGCGTTTGTAAAGAAAGTTTTTTTTTTTCCGGCGTGTTTTGTATTTTTGTCATTTTGTTTTTGTATTTTGTTATATGCGTAGGAAGTTCGGTGCGGGAGGTGGTTATACACGTTCTGACGGTTATCAAACAATTTATTATGAATAATATAATAAACAGTAAACAATATGGATGATTTAAAATAAAATTGTGGTTTACTTGTAGAACAAATGAAGCTAAAAGTATACTTGTAAGATAAAGTAAAATTGTTTTTTTTCAAAAATATATTTTTTTGCTCATGTACTGGAAAAGTCTGTGAAATATATATATATATATATATCTTGGATTCTTGGATATATACATATGGAATCAAAATGTTATTTTTAGTTATTTTTATGCTTTTAAGTCACTTTGACAAAAGCTGTTCTGTAAGTAACAATTATGGTAAAATTGATCCAACACAAAGTATTGTTTGGGGACCAGGTTTGAAACCTGATCAGATAGTAATGAAATCTAGATATATTTTTTTGCAATTGAAGGACAGTGATGGCAAAAAGTAAGTTTCTTTTCCAATTAAATTATTTGTAACATAAAACGATATTTACCTATAATATTATTTATTATGACAAAAAAATGGAATGTTTATATTATGCTTGTTTGCAGCCTAACAAAATCTCCTGGAGACGGAATAATTTCGGAAGAAATACAGGGTAAAACTTCGACAGGTGGTGCATGTCGAATTTGGTCACAAATCATCGATTGCAGAGATGGCAGTTTTATTATTCGATATAGACTTTATAAAACTTGCTTTGACCTAAAAATTTCAATAAAAGTGAATCATATAGAAGTTTTTAATACAGTTCCAATAATTGCAGGTATTAACTTAATTAATTGTTCACATTTTTCACTTATTTTGGTAATTTGTCGTCTTTTCGCCTTTTTTCGATTAATGAAGTTAAATCTTATTTCGAGACAGTCATTCAAAGTATCTTTATTTGACACTTGTAATTTCAAATTCCTTGACATTCCTTGAAATCCATTAACAGGTCTTAAAGTCTTTAAAATCCTCTGAAATTTCTTGAAAATCGTTAAACTCTTCTGATTTTTTTTAATCACTTCAAATTCTTTAAAAACATTTAAAACTTCTTGAAAATTGTTAACTAGCTGTCAAGTTGAATCAACTTTTGTACTCATTCAATGAGCACTTTGCTTCCTGTAAGCAAATATGATTTGCTTCCTCATAGAGGAAGCATTAAGTATTCTTTACATCAGCATTAAATTTTGATTATTTGAGAAGTTATATTTGAAAAATTAATTTTCAAAAATTACAATAAAGCATAACTTTCTTATTTTTCAATGAAATGCATTAATCTTATAGGTCAGTCAATTCGTCTGGACACAAGGAACCTTTATTTTCCTTACGTCAGCTTCGAATTTTGAATATTAGAGAAGTTATAGTTGAAAAACTAATTTTTGAAAATTAAATAGAACCATAACTTTGTTATTTTTCAATGAAGTGAAATAATATTATAGACCAATCGATTCGTCTCGATGCATGGAACATTTATTTTCCTTACGTCTTGTCAAAATTTTGATTATTTGAAAAGTTATAATCGAAAAATTAATTTTTGAAAGTACAATTAACCATAACATCCTTATTTTTTAATGAAATGCATTAATCATATAGGTCAATCGATTCGTCTCGACACAAGGAATCTTTATTTTCCTTACATAAGCTTTCAATTTTGATTATTTGAGAAGTTATAGTGGAAAAATGAATTTTACGAAAATTATAAAAGTACACCAAACTTGTAAAATTAAATATTTTTTTAAACTCTTGTAAGAAATTCAACTAGGTATATAATATATTTTGCTTCCTCTATGAGGAAGCAAAATCACTTAAAATCTCTTGGAATCTCTTGAAATTTCATTAAATCATTTACATTCTCTAAAAAAATTCTTTTTAATATTTTGAAATCACTATAAAAATTCCTTATTATTTTTTTAAATCTCGTAAAACACTTCGGAATGCGTTAAAATCCGTTCAAATTCTTTGAAATATTTTTAAATAATTTGAAATAGCTCGACAGTTTTTAAAATCATTCAAACTATTTTGGAAAATTGTCTCAAAACAATTTTTAATTTTTTAAAAATCTCTTCAAAATCCCTTGATATTCTTTAAAAAAATTCAAAAAGTCTGGAAATCTTGTTAATCGCAAAATAATTCTGTAAAAATCGTTTGAATTTCTGCAAATTTATCTTGATATTGAATTGGTTTGAATTATTTTCAATTCACCAAATTCATATTTGAAATATTTTCTTTGTCAGAAGAATTTGTTAAATTTTTTTTTATGGTTTTCTAAGAAATTTTAAGATAATGTTTATATTATGAAAAGTATGTATTTTTAGTACATGCTACGCTAATTGAATAATTTCCATTGTCGCACGATGTAAATTTACACCAACTTTTTTTACACTAATTGCTTGGTTTAAGTTTGTTTCATTTTTTCTGTCATCAATTTCTCATATAGTTTTATAAAAAAATTTCACCTATTCACCTTTTTTAATAAATTTTTTTATTAACTAGCAAGTATGATCCGCGCGCTCTGCGCGCGATTAATTTCTCGTTTTTGCTCACCTCTTGCTAGTATACAAAATAATTAAGAAATTCATAATTTTTGAAATATAGAAACTTGTAACCCCTTGTCTAATTTCAAAAATCTCCATAAGTTTCGTAAGATTCTTTAAAATCCTTTTAATATCCTTCAAGATTCTTATTAGAATTACTTAATATTCTATATAAAATCTCGTAAGATTTCATTTAGGACCGGGAATTTTTGGTATTTTATTGAAAAATCGACTTTTCTCTACTTTATCTTCTTTTTAGTTCATTTCTACTTTATCAAATTAAAAAAAAAACTAGCAAACCAACACGCGCGCTACGCGCTCAATTATTTTGTTTTACTTCTTATATAACTTCAAGTCATTCAAAAACCAATCAAGTATTCAACAAAAATCTTTACAAGATTTTTGAGATATTTCGTTATACTACTTTTTTTTGGGAGAAATTTCCAGAGGTTTCTGGGAATTTCAAGGAATTTAATAATTCCAGAGATTTTTATGATTTAAACAAAATTTTGTGTAATGTTTAAGGATTTTATGCAATTTTTTGAGATATCTAATCATTTTAAGGGATTTCAAGAGATTTTTCTGATTTTTAAAAGATTTTGTAGAATTTAAAAGGATTTCGAAAGTTTTCGTAAAATTCGGAAGGATTTTAAACGATTTTTCTGTTTTAAAAGATTTTGAGAAATTTTTAACGATTTTATGGAATTTTATGAGATTTCAAAAGGATTGTATAGGACTTTTAGGGGATTTTAAATGTTGTCGTGGAATTTCGAGAAATTTCAAAGATTTTTAGAAATTTTAAGGGATTTAAAATATTGTCGTGGAATTTTCAGGAATTTTAAGAGAATTCAAGAGAATTTTCTGCTTTGTAAAAGATATTGTGGACTTTTTAAGGATTTTGTGGAATTTTATAAGATTTCTAATAATTTTATCGGATTTCAAGAGGTTTTTAAAGATTTTGTGAAATTTTAAAGGATATCATGGAATTTTATGGGATTTCTAATCATTTTAACGGATTTGAAAGGATATAAAGGTTTTTTAAATGTTATCGTAAAATTTTAAGGAATTTTAAGTTTTACGAATTTTAACGGATTTCAAGAGATTTTTCTGACTTTTAAAATATTTCATGGAATTCAATGAGATTTCTAATGATTTTAAGGGATTTTAAATGTTAAGGAATTTCAAGCGGTTTCTAGAAATTTTTAGAGATTTTTACGAATTTTGCATATGGTGTCAAGAGATTTCTTATTTTAAAGAAATAAGATATTATATCAGTATATAATTATATTATATTATAATATCTTATATCTCCTAATTATATTATTCTTACAAATTTTCAGATATTTCGAAGGTTTTCGTGAAATTAGAGACTTGCAGGAAAAAAATTTGACCGGGAAAAGACTGGAAAAAACCGGGAAAAACCCGGGAATTTTAAATTGCCTGATCACTAGGCACCCTGAAAATGCCTTTAACATCCAATCTGGTGAAATTCCTTTAAATTTCGTAAAATCACTTGATCTTCCTAGATATTCTTTGTTGTTCCATAAAATTCCTTAAAATTCCGCGAAATATCGTTATAACTCTTAAAACTACTTAAAATCCTATGAAATCTTATGAAATTCCTTTAAATTTCGCAAAATTTAAAATTTAATTTCTTTAAATTACTTAAAGTTCCATGAAATCTTATGAAATTTCTGAAAATAAATGTCCATAATTCCTTTAAATTTCGCAAATTTCAAAATTTAATTTCTTAAAATTACTTAAAGTTTCATGAGATCTGATGAAATTCCTGAAAATCCAATATAATCTCACCAAATCCTTTAAAATTACTGAAAATAAATGTCCATAAATGTCAAAATTCCATAAAATCTTTGATATTCCTTGTTGTTCCATAAAATTTCTTAAAATTCCACAAAACATCATTATAACTCTTAAAACTACTTAAAATCCTATGAAATATGATGAAATTCCTTTAAATTTCGCAAAATCAATTGATATTTCTTAAAATTACTCAAAATTCCATGAAGTCTTATTATATCTCTTAAAAATACTCAAAATTCAATGGAATTTCGTTAAATTATTTTAAATTCTTGAAAATCCAATACAATCTCACCAAATCCTTTAAAATTTGTGGAAATAAATATCCTTAAAATGACTTAATATCTCATAAAACATCTTAAAGTCGATTAAAATTAATTAGAATCTTCTAAAATATCATCAAATCCCATAAAATTACTTAAAATCCCATGAAATTTTATGAAATCCCTGGAAATCCAATGAAATCTCGTAAAGTCCTTGAAATCCCCTAAGTCGTTAAAATAATTTAATATCCTATATGAAATATCGTAAAATCTCTGAAAATTATTTAAAATTTCATGCAATTTCGTAAAAGCCTTTAAAATTTCATAAAATTCCTCGAAATACCGTGAAATCACTCAATATTTCTAAAATCTCAATAAATTTCGTAAAAGTCTTTTAAATTCCTTAACATTATTCAAGATTCCATGTAATTTCATTAAATCTCTTAAAATGCCTTAAAAATTAATGAAATTTCGTAAAATGCTTAAAAATTTCCTAAAACTTTCTCAAATCACTTAAAATTCTACAAAATATATAGTCAAATTCCTTAAAATTACTTTATAATCCTATAAAATCTTATAATTCTGATGGTAACTGATCTGTAAATATACGAAT
>CAJFCO010017915.1:21424-33138 GCA_904066015.1 Synergus gifuensis | reverse complement strand
GAGATACCAAATTGAAAATTTCTATAATTGAAGCTAAAGCATTAAGGGCATGTGTTACTTTACCATAAGAGCAAATTAGTTATACCAATTATATATTCATAATAATAAATATTTTTAGTAAATAAGAGTCAATAAACCTTCGTTTACATGAGACGAAGGTTTATTGACTATTATTAGCTAAAAATATTTATTATTATGAATATATAATTGGTATAACTAATTTGCTCTTATGGTAAAGTATCACATGCCCTTAAGGTACGTTTATCTGGTCCTAAATATTGACATTTATAAAAAAAAATTTTTTCAAAAAATTTTTTCAAAAAATTTTTTATTTTTACAAAAATTTAAGACCAGATAAACATACATTAGCATATTTTCTTTAATTTTATAAATTTTCAATTTGATATCTTTATAAATGTAGCGTTACAGAGAAGAAAATGTCGGTAAAGTAGGGATCGGGTAAGTAATACATGCCCTTAAGGGCGTTGAGTTTAATTTTAATCTCAAAATTCGATTTCCTCATTTTACTCCACAAATATTATAATTAGATATTTTTTCTCTCTGTAGAAGTACTCACTTTTCAAAAATAGGTATGCGTACAGAACGAAAAAATTCCTAGTTTGAATTTTAAGATTAGATTTCGAACTCTTCGCTTTACACAAAAAAAATATTCAAAACTTTTTCTCGCTCTATATTTATAGTTACACTTTCAATTCGAGAAAGAGTTCTTTACAGTAATACAGAGCGAAAATATACGCATTTCTATTTGCTGAGAAAAATGAGGAAATTGAGTTTCGAGATTAAAACTTTGATCCAACATCCTTAATGTTTATTTTTCCTTATAAACATCAATCTTCAAGTTTGTAAAATGTGCAAATGCAACTAGAAAAATGTACAAAATAAGTATCCTTTATAGATCTCCTCGAATTCAAAAATATGTAATTTATATTATTCTTAAAATTTAAGTGCTAATTATCACATTTTATAAAAAAAAAATTTTGTTTTGCATTACAAAAAAAATAAAAAAAAACTTTTTTCAAAATGCGCCTCCGCGATTTTTTTGGTTTTGGTTTTAAAATGTTCGTAGGATGCCAGACAACTATAACCAATAGGAAAATCTCATATGCAAAAACCTTTCAATTAAAGTTGGTTCAGACGCATCGTGTGCTTTCTGCAAAATAATTTTAATGAATGGAAAGTGGAATGATTTACGAAATTAATTTCTATCACCAAACCTCCGAGATAATAATATCTCGGATTATGAATAAATCTCAATGATGCTAAATACTTTAAGGGTATGAGATTCAAGTTTTATCTTTAAAATTCAAATGCCTCATTTTAATCAACAAATAAAAGAACTGGTTATCTTTTCGCTCTGTAGGAGAACTCTTATGAAACAGAAGTGTTTAGAGAGTCAAAAAACGCACGCCTCCTCAGAACAAGTAATAAGTAAAATTTTCTCTGCTAAACACGTTTAATTTTGCTTCAAAAAAAGTTTCTATGATATTCATACTGATTAGATTTTGAAGAATCCGTGAAAGATATCAGATTTTTTTAATTTTACGTTTCTGGTACATTTTACGTAAAAGTCCTACAGAGTAAAGAGAAATTTATTTATTATTATTATTCGGTAAAAATACTCAGAAAGCGCCCTCAAAACATAATTTCTAAATTATAAACTTTAGCCTGTTTATTTATGACAGAAAGTTGGTTCTTAAAAGGCGTAAACGTTTACTTTTAACACTTTTTGCGTAAAATGCAGAATTCGAAATCGAATCTCAAAATTATCTCTATTCATTTTACAAGAAACGCATTAAGAGTGAAAGTTTTTCGGTTCTGTTGTTGCGTTAGTTTAAGAATATTTTTGTAAAACATTAAAATTTTTTGAAAGAAATCCTTCTAAAATTTCTCTGAATAAAACTTTTGACTTGTTTGAGGAAAGGGAATTCTGATATCATTTAAAGACCCTAGAAAATTTCAGGACTACAAGGTCAAGGGCTTCTAGTCCGGAAGTTGGATAAATAAAGGAATCCCACAATAAAAATAAAACCAATTTTTCTTAAAATTGGCAGTTTTTACCTCCGGCAACGAGAATAAAATTTAACTTAGCGATTGATAACAGTTGAGGATTAAATAAGAATCGGTTTTCCCTTTTTTTAGATTTTTTAAAAGTAAAACTCGTTCTTAACACTGTATCCACAATAATTGTATTTAAAAAAATGAGTATCGCTACAGAGAAAAAATCTACTTATAGTATTTGTTGAGTAAACTAAGGAAACTGAAGTTTCAAGTTAGAAAATGAATCCAATACCCTTGAACCTATTTAAAAATCAAAAGTAAGAGAGAACAGCAATCCTGAGAGGTTCAGCATTGGGTTGAAGTTTCAGACGTCTAGTCTAACGATTTTTTTTTTACATTTTTTGGAATAACAATTTAAAAAAAAGTTTCCACTGTTCCCAAAACCCAAAATTTGTATTTAGCAATTTTAGAGAATTTAGAGAAATTTTAAAGATACTTTGAAGAATTGCAAAAGATTTTAAATAATCTTAAGGAATTCCAAGAGATTTTATAAGATTTCAAAAATTATAAAAGGATTTCAAGAGATTTATAGTGATTTTAAGGAATTTTAAGCGATGCTAAGAGATTTTGATTGATTTTAGAAATTTAAAGGGATTTTTAAAAGAGCTGAAAAGGGTCATCAATGGATTTTTTCAGAGATTTCACAAGATTTCAAGACATTTCAATTGATTTTAAGGAATTTCAAGAGATTTGAATATATTTCAAGAGGTTTGAAGATATTTCAAGACATTTACAGAAGATTTAAAAGTTTTTAAAGAATTTCAAACAATTTTAAGGGATTTAATTTAATTTACTCCACATTAGAATAAGTTCCTTAAAATTTCTTTAAATTACTTTAATTACTATAATTACTTTAATTATTTCTTAGAATTAATTTCTTAAAATTAAATTTCTTAAAATTGTTTTGAAATTTTTTGAAAATCTTTAAACTCTCTTAATTTCTTTTAAAATCCATTGAAATTCCTTACAATCACTTATCACTAAAATCTTGTGAAATCTAAAAATAATAAATCTAAATCTAAAAATCCCTTGAAATCTTGTGAAAACTCTTGAAAATCCTTTGTTTTGAATTCTTTTAAAAATTTTTTGAAGTTCATTAAGATATCTTGAAATTCTCCGAAATCACTTCAAATCTCTATAAAATCCCTCGAAATTTCTTAAAAACCCGGGAAACGCCGAGTAAATTTCTACTAGTAAATAAATAAAAATAAAATAAAATGATATCTTTATCTAATAAATGCAAAAAAAAAATGAAATAAAAATGTTCGTCAGACTAGACGTCTGAAACTTCAACCCAATAGATTCTTCAGCCATAATCCGAAACACCAAGCACGCCTCTTTTTAATTTCTAATCTCCTTACTGAGGAGGCGGTTGATACCCGTATCCATATTGATTCGGAGGTGGTCCTTGCGGACCCGGCGGAGGCATATGACTACCAGGAGGCCTCGGAGGATACTGCGGATAGCCTTGACCCCCAGGTGGAGGAGGGTAGCTCTGTGGCGGGTACTGTGGATGACCGTAATGTTGTCCTCCTTGTGAAGGATGCGGTGAATATACCTGAGGCTGTCCAGATGGACTTGGTGGAACATAAGTTTGTGTCGTTGCCGGATGAGATTGCGGAGGTCCATATCCACTCTGAGGCTGCGGGGGACCTGGCGGAGGTGCTTGACCTTGAGGTGGACCCGATGGAGGTTGGAAACCACTTGGAGCGGGACTAGGTGATTGTTGCTGTTGAGTTTGAGGAGGTGTTTGAGAGGGTTGCTGGCCTTGCTGCGGTTGCTGATGAGGCGACTGGTGTGGAGGTTGATGCGAGGGATGTGGTGGCTGGTGAGAAGGATGAGGACTCTGATGTGGAGTTTGATGCGGAGACTGATGTGGAGGCGGGTGTGGAGATTGGTGTGAAGGCGGATGAGGAGGTTGGTGAACGGGATATCCCGAGGGTGAAGGTCCTGGAGGAGGGTAGTTTCCACCTTGGGAAGGTGGAGGAGGTCCACTGCTGGCAGAATAAGTCTGCGTGGAGGCCGATGGTGTGCTGGTGGGTTGACCGCTTTGGGCGTAGGTGTTGGCTCCACTCACCGGCGTGGTGCTAAAAGGAGGCGAAGTGGAGGTCGGACCATATTGCGCCGGGCCAGGACCTGGACTGGGTTGATTACCATAGTTAGGTTGGGGACCGCCAGATTGTTGGGGACCGGGTTGAGGGGGTTGAGTGGCATTTGAAGAGGGTGGGGGTGGATAAGATTGAGGAGGAACACTATTAGGATAACCTTGAGAAGGAGGGGGAGGATAATTACCAGATTGATTCGTACCATAAGCGTTTTGAGGAGGTGGCTGAGAGGGTGGTTGTTGGTAGTTTGGTTGTGGGCTGGGGCTACCATATTGTCCGGATTGTGGCTGTTGACCGCTAGATGGGAAGTTTTGTTGAGAGGCGTTGGGAGGAGGGTAGCCTTGTTGGTTTGGAGGTGGAGGACCATAGCCGGAGGGAGGTTGATTAGCGGGAGGTGGATATCCGCCTGGTTGAGGGCCATAGCTGTTGACTGTACTCGGAGGACCGTAGTTGGGTTGATTAGCAGCAGGGTAGCCTTGTTGCTGAGAAGCGTTGGGAGGCCCGTACTGGTTTGGTTGACCTGGAGTGTACGTTGAACCTTGAGGACCTTGGTAGTTGGCACCCGGAGTTTGATTGGCGTAAGGAGTGTGGTACCCTTGTTGCGTTGGTTGTTGAGGGTAGCCCTGAGGTCCAGCTCGGTACTGTTGAGGACCAGGACCCGCAGTTGGACCTTTAGAAAATAAATTAAACTTGTTTAAAAATTTGTTTGGCCATGTACTTTTTCAGATTTCATTTTAGGTAATTTAATTTAATTTTAGGTGACTAATTTAGAGAACGCACGGTTGATAGCAGGTCCTTGTCCGGGCATTACAGGTCCACCTCGATAACCTCCCTGTCCCATATTTTGACCTTGACTGAAACCAGACATTGGTATTGGTTGCTGGGTATTGGGAGGTATTTCAACTCCTGGTCCTGCAGCACCTGCTGGGCCACTCGGTGGTCCTTGAGGTCCCATTATGGGATGTTGTGGACCATTACTTATTCCTTGTGGAGGCTAGAATAAAAAGAAAACGAAATATTATATTAATATTAAATATATGAGGACAGTTTGAATGTCTATCGTTTTTGTTTAATTGTTTATGTCTTACCGGCAATAACGCTGTTATATTCTGTCCGGAATCGGCTATTGATGCTAAGTAAACTAAATTCCTGTGCAAGATTTGCTGATACCTGAATAAAAGCAGGGATATAGGACAAATTATAATCATGGCATAGTTAGATTTTAAGTGTACTGTTTGTTTGCAACATTAAAGACAATTATTGGTCACTTACTGTACACATTCCTGAATCTTTCCTTTATTTTGGTATTCTTGAATAGTCTGTATAAGATGACTATTCTCGTCGAGCATCTAAAGTAATAGTTTATAGGTTAACTCTCTCTTTCATTTTTATGACATAACTTATTTGTTTATGTATTAGTAAACTATTAGTTGTTTCTTTGTTAAATTAGATTATAGAGTTTGACTCTAATTTATACTTTACAAAGGAAAAATATTGAAGCACCATTATTTGTAAAGAATTAAGATTTTTGAAAAATTCCTTCGTCTTTATAGGTACAAATATAGTTATAGAAATGAACAAATAAATTGAAATTCTTGTGTAGGATACAAATTTTGCAAGCTTCAATTATAATGCGTTTCAATATTATCCTTGCGGAATAAATAATCCGGTTTAGAACCAAGCGAAGGACTCAGCAAGAACAACTTTTTTGTAAAAATAAATAACAGCTCCTACACAATATTACCTTCTGAATTTGAGTAGAAGTCGGAGTAGGTCTACCCCGTTGAGCGAAAGTGACAGACATTGTTAAAAAAATCAGATATGTCTTACTATATAGGAAGCAAAATACCGGTAAAGTATCAAATATCGAGGCAAAACGTGGTGCATCGATGTATGAAAAATATCTGACACGGTCGCACTACAATTTTAATTCACTTTTCTGTTCATACGATTTTTACGCAGTTCTCCTTTAACACTATCACTGATGGTGAAAAAAATTTCACATGTAATAATTTTTCTTGGGAAGCACACGGATCTTTGGCAAATTCGTATTTTGTAATAAACTCAATGCCAATCGACAACGTCAACGTAGTGGACAAACAACAATGAAAGTTTATGTATTTTCAAAATGGTGAATCTTGAAAATCAGCATCAGCGATTGGTGCGGAAAAAATTCGAACCATCCAGCCTAAAGTTCGAAAAATCTCGGTAACTTAAAATTGAAGGCTAGAGCAAAGATATTAGTTAATATCGTAGACAACAAATTCTCTTCATTGAATTCTTGATCTTGATAAATGGTTCGCCACAAGCATTGTGTACATAAATATTTTTCAATGAAATGCATTAATCATACAGACCAATCAATTCGCCTTGATAAAAAAAATTTTCATTTTCCTTATAAGTTATAAAAGTTAAAAAATTAAATATTTTGTTAAACCCTTATCAGAAATTTAACTTCGTATATAATGGAAAAATTATGCCAAATTTCATCAATTTATCTGCACGCGTTCCTGAGATATTGCAGGATCGTTAAAAGTGTGACATATACACACCCACTCTAATATTTAAACAAACCTATTCTTTTTAATTAGATAAAATGTTTAGTGTTACGAAACATGAAATATACCATTGTCTATCAAATGTATAAATTTTATAGTACTTTTTAATATTTTGAATTTTCCCACCTTAATGTATGAAACTTATGAAATTTTGAAACGTTTCAAAAGTTTCATGAAACTTTTCATTTGACCAAAGTTTCATGAAACTTTACAACAAACCTACTACCTAAGGTTCTGTCCTTTTCTATCATATGGCCCTATCTCTTTTGTGATCACATGACAAGAAAGATGGAGCAATACAATAGAAAAGGATAGAACCATCATCAGGTATAAGGAATATATAGGCTTAGTTCTCATTGTGCTCTAGCCCTGAGTAATAACAAAGAACCTTACCGTAACTTACGTAATTTAAGAGAATTTACGAGAATTTATGAGAATTAACATTTTTTTTATCATTATCTAGGTAAAAATTAATACACACGAGTCTCTCAAATGTCAACTTCCCAAATATCAAGTTCTCCCAAATGTCAAGTTATGTTTCTCTCAAATGTCAAGTCCGTCTTTCTCAAATCCCACTTGTAACCACTGCGTATGCGTTGCGTTCGGCATCTGATTGGTTGCGATTCGCGCGCAATTTAAAATGCTTTATATTATAGATAATACGCATGCGCAATTGATCTGACTATAGAGATAAAGAATTTCTTGACATTTGGGCAGGGTTGTGTTCGTATAATACTCCACGTATTATACGTGGTTTTTTACGCGTATATTACTACGTATATTACCTCTTTAATTTTCTACGGTATATTACGTCCGAATGGAAACATTCAGTGCGCATGCGTAAATATCAAAATATAACAAACATAACCTATTTTTTAGAAAGTGAGGTTATGTTTTGTAAGGCGGCCATATTGGAAACGTCACTTCAAGAAGTTTTCTACATTTTATACGGTTTTCTACTGTTTTTGACGTATATTACGTCAAAAACGTATTATACGTAGAAAACCTCGAGTGACGCGTCACTGCACAACCCTGCATTTGGGAGAATCTCTGGCCAAAAATTTCTTGACAATTGGGAGACTCGAGTGTAATTGTATTACACGCGTATAATATATTTTTAGCATTTTAAATTACGCGCGAATAGCAACCAATCAGACATTTGCAGGGTTGCACGGTTACGCGTAATTCAAGGATTTTTCACGTATAATACGTAATTTACATAGTATGTAAATAACGTATTATACGTAGAAAACCCCCCACTCCATATGAATTTGGTGATTTCTACGTAAATTACGTACGTAAGTTACATGTAAAAAACTATGTACGGTAACATTCATATATGCCTTCCCTTGAAAACAATTCAACCCAACCCTGGTTTCCATAAGATTCTAATGAAAACCAGGGTTGGGTTGACATGTTTTCAAGGGAAGGCATACACTCGACTGACTCCCTCATACACTCGACTCCATCGCAATATTAAGGGTGGCGTCCCATGTATCCGGAATGCGTTGCGTTTTTCCGTAAAATCATGAGAGTGAGAGAGACGCACTATTACTACTATCTCTCTCACTCTCATGGTTTTGCGCAAAAACGCAACGCATTCCGGATCCATGGGACGCCACCTAACAACCCCGCAATATTAACCGCATTCCTCCCGCAATATTAATATTATAATATTATTAATATTACACTCGAGTCTCCCAAATGTCAAGAAATTTTTGCCAGAAGTTCTCCCAAATGTCAAGAAATTCTTTATTCTCTAAAGTCACATCAACTGCCCATGCGTGTTGCGTATAATATAATATTTTTTAGCATTATAAATTGCGCGCGAATAGCAACCAATCAGATGCTGAACGCAAAGCGTGCGCAGTAGTTATTAAGTGTGATTTGAGAAATACGGACCTGACATTTGAGAGAAACTTGACTTGACATTTGAGAGAACTTGAGATTTGAGAAGTTGACATTTCAGAAACTCGAGTGTATAATATTATTAATATTAAATGTTAGGGTGGCGTCCCATGATCAGGGGCGGCTCCAGAAATCATGTGTCTTTCTTCAATGCTTGGAAAACAAAGGACAAATAGAGGGGCCATGCCCCCCTATTTGTCCTTTGTTTTCCAAGTATTGAAGAAAGATACACTATTTCTGGATCCGCGCCTGCCCATGATTGCGTTTTGCGTTCAGTTATAATGAGAGAGAAAAAGACAGAAGTATACTTTTGTCTCTTCTTCTCTCATTATGACGCAACGCAAAACGCAATCATGGGACGCCACCCTTATTAATATTATAATATTATTAATATATTAGTTGTTATTCGCACTTGATGTGGCGCATGCGCAATTGATGTGACATTTGAAGAAAAGAATTTCTTTACCATTGGGAACGCCTCTGGTTTGGTTTTTTTTACTATTGTTAACTTCGAGTGTACATAAGATTTTTACTGAAAATCATTTTTATGGATTAATGGCATGTATTACTTACCGAACCTTACCTTACCGACATTTTTTTCTCTGTAACGCTACGTCTACATTTATTGAGATACCAAATTGAAAATTTCTATAATTGAAGCTAAAGCATTAAGGTACGTTTATCCGGATAAAAATTTTAAAAAATAAATTCTCATAAATTCTCGAAAATTGCAATAAAATTTATTTTAACTATGTTTAACGTCTCGGAAACATTACCGAAAACGAGAATATTACCGCGGTAATATTACTCACTAAGAATTCTATCCATGGATGTAAGAATATATGGATGGAGCCATAGCCTGTGTGTTGTTTGACCAAGTAAGTAAGGGGGGAAGCTGTGTAATAGCGGCCATATTACCGTGGCTGAAATTGTAGTGCGGGCTTTTAAAATCTATCATTGTGTGTGTAAACCGCGACTTCCGTTAACCTATCATAAGCCAAGAAACAAATCAGCCAATCAGAGGCTTCAAAACTTCCCTATGTAATATGGCCGCTTCATGCCTCCTTCACAACTCAGCTGGCACATCCCCCTTGCCAAGTTGGGACTTTGTGCTCCATCCATATATTCTTACATCCATGATTCTATCACTCAGCGTTTTTAAATTCTCGGTAATTTATTTTTTGTCTTTTTCTTTTTTATTTTTTTAGATAAAAAATAAATTACCGAGAATTTAAAAACTCTAATCGCTCTATCTAGGGGTGGGACTCTGATTCATAAATTCGAACGGAACTCTCTAAAGGAGCCGTCCCATGTCGGCAGAAAACGTCGGCGTAAAGCAGAAACTCATGAGAGTGACAGAGATAGGCAGATCTATTTGTCTCTTTCACTCTCATGATTTTCTGCTTTACGCCGACGTTTTCTGCCGACATAGGACTGCACCTTTACTTTACGCCGACGTTTTCTGCCATCATGGGACGAGAGGAAACAATTTTAATAATTCTCTGCTTTCTGCTTTAGGGTGGCGTTCCATGGATCCGGAATGCGTTGCGTTTTGCGTAAAACCATGAGAGTAAGAGAGACGCACTAATACTACTATCTCTCTCACTCTCTTGCTTTTGCGCAAAAACGCAACGCATTCCGCATCCATGATTGCGTTTTGCTTTGCGTCATAATGAGAGAGAAAAAGATAGAAGTATACTTTTTTCTCTTTTACTCTCATTATGACGCAAAGCAAAACGCAAACCATGAGAGTGGGAGAGACACATTAATACTACTATCTCTCTCACTCTCACGGTTTTGCGCAAAAACGCAACGCATTCCGGTTTTGTGGGACGCCTCCCTTAAGGTCCCGTCCCATGTCGGCAGAAAACGTCGGCGTAAAGCAGAAAATCATGAGAGTGAAAGAGACAGGCAGATCTGTCTATCTCGGTCACTCTCATGAATTTCTGCTTTACGCCGACGTTTTCTGCCGACATGGGACTGCACCTTAAGGAGGTTCTACCGTAAAACGAATTAACGGTTAGAAAAGGATGAAAATTGAAACAGTTAGTTAAATGCATAAAAAATAATCAGTTAAATTTTTAAGATAGATATTTTAATAAATATTTTCCGTCATTTAACATGTACTCTTATGGAAAACTACCTTTTCATTGCATTCAATTATCCACCACACATTTATTAACGGTTAAATATCGATGAAATCTTTCATAATAGTGAGATAAAGATATAAAAAACATTTTTAGCTTATAATATTGTTAGAAGGGTACTCGTAAATCAATGAAAATGTAAATAAATGTTACAAAAATCATCATGTTGAGTAGGCTTGGCAACACCGCACATCGCACCCGTGTATACGTTGATAGGTTATGGCAAAGATATTAGTACTAATACAAAGATATTATAGTAAATATCTACTGATACAAAGATATTAGTATCAATATCTTTGGTTACGGCCTATACTATTCAAAAATTTTTACACTATTCACACTAAAAAAAGCAAGGCGGTGTTGCCACATCAACTACCTCGTGAGTCAAATTCACGAAATATTTTGTTTTGACTAGCTATGTACCAGTAGAACCTCGTTAAGGCTGTTGGAGCAATGGACAAAATGTAATTTTTTTACTTTAGACTTTAGACCGCAAAAAATACACGGTTTTAAGAGCCGTTTGGCAGGGAAGTTTTTCTCGATGTGAAAAATGCGGCTTAGTATCTGTTTTTCGAAAAAAGTAATTTGCTTGGCTAAAATGGAAAAGTTTCGGCTAACCTAACCTAAAATGTAACCCTGGCGCCCCTGGCCGAAACTTTTCCTTTTTAGCCAAACAAATTACTTTTTTCAAAAACCAGATACTAAGCCCCACTTTTCACATCGAGAAACACTCCCCTGCCAAATGGCACTTAAAACCATGTATTTTTTGCAGCCTTACAATCTAAAGTAAAAAATAACATTTTTTCCGTTGCTCCAACAGCCTTAATGGTGCGTTTATACCTCGGCCTGCCCGACCGGTGCAGGCAGAAAGTGCATGAGAGTGAAAGAGATAGAGATTGAAAAATTGGACAAAAAGA
>CAJFCO010017914.1:36995-51573 GCA_904066015.1 Synergus gifuensis | reverse complement strand
CAATTGTCGTGACCATCTTTTAGACATCTCAGGGCTGAACCAATAGAAAATATTACCCGTCTAATAAAATTTTGTAAAAAAATTATTCTAACCATGATTCTGTAAACGAATGATGTTTTTTTGGTTAGATAAAAAATAAAATAAATGAATGCAACAATTTCAGTAATTTTAAATGTAAAATAAATTAAATTTTCATTTTTGAATTCTTTGATACTACGATCCTTAAATTCTGAATTTCATTAAACGTTATGTTCACACCTTGTTTATATTGTGAGTTGTGAGCTGAAAGTATTTTTATACAGATGAAAAATGCCAAAATGTAATAAGAAAGCATTGATTTCGCCTCATATTTTGCAATTAAAAAAAGAGAAAAGAGCTGAAGCTGTAAGAAAAAAACGTAAAGAAATTAAAGAAAATACGATTGAAAAGGCTAATAAAGCTCAAGTGAAACGTTATTTCAGGTATATATTTATAGTTTTTTCTTCCAAAAAATGAAACCTTAAATTTAAAATCGATGATAAATATCTTTCTAATCATCCTTCTAATGTTCCTGGTCCTCTCTTCTAACGCCTCCTGACGCTCCGCCTCCCTCTTCTTCCGCTCTTCGGCTAGCGTCGCCTCTACTTCTTGCCTCCGCTTGGCCTTCTCAATCGCCCAAAGGTGGTCGCATTCCTCCTGCTCCTCTTTCGCGACCTACTGTTCGTAATTTCTAATTGCCCGGGCGGTTTCTTTGTCTTCGTTACGGCGTTCCCTCGTACGGTACTCCTTATGTATGAGAGCGATTTCGCTCTCAAACATTTCGCGCACGTGACGGTGCGGACGGTAGGGGATCATCTCCCGGGACACCCCGTGCCTGCGTTTTTCCAACCACTGCCAGGCCTTGCAGTGGTCGAAGTGCTCAATGAGCGTTCCCTCCGACCTCACCTCACGGCACAGGTTGCAATGCGTGTTATCCATCTAGAAAAAATAAATGTGTCAAAATTTGCGAACCTATTTCTCGATGGCCGAGATTTTTCCGCTGTAAGTACTTTTTTCTATTCACAAGGATAAATAAAAAATAAAATTTAAGTAGTTTGGCGAAATTCAAAATTTTACAACAGTTATTGTTAATAACATTATTCTGCCTGAATTCGGTCATTATTTATTTTCTATCGATTCGCTGCATGGATTTTGACATAAATAATTTTTCGTTTTGGTTGGAGTTTTTTAAGTCTTGGGTTTTTCTTTGGGGTCTGAGTCAGAGTTTCGTATTGGAGTTTTGAGTCAGTGTTTCGAATTAGAGTCTGTTGGAATTTCTACCTTTACCTTAATTTTTTGCTCTTTCTCTTCCTTTAATGGTTATTTTTTACCTTATCTCTTTATTCTTTACTAATTCTTTTTCTACTTGACTTTACTTTACTCCCTAGTGGTTCTTTTTCTACTTTAGCGTTATCTATGCTTTTTTCCAATTTAAAATCGTTAATATTCCAATTACCAATAATCTTTCCCTTTAAATCTTTTAATTCATACATTGTTGAGAGATAGTTTATTTTTTGCTATAAACGTTCCTTCTTATTTATCGTAAAGTTTACCTGCTTTACCTTCCGCTTTTTTTGATAATTTATTAACTTCTTTATGGACTCTATCCCCTATTCTAAATTCTTGTGGTTTACTTCGAAGGTTATAGTATCCTGCCTGTCTCTGGTTCGCGTCAGCTAAATTCTTCTGAACTTCTTCTTTTAATACTTGAAAACATCGCCACCTATCGGTCCATTTATCAACTTCCTGAAATTCTACCTCTTCGGTATCTTCAATTTCAGTCTTTAGTGATTGCTGTGGATGTAATTCCCTACCTAAATTTATGAAAGCTGGCGTAAACCCTGTCGACGCGTTTTTACTCGAATTCATTGCGTATTTTATTTCTACTAAATATTCGTCCCATGACGCGTGATCATCGTCTAAATACGCCTTGATCAACTGTTTGATCGTTCTGTTATACCTTTCTGTTGGGTTTGCTTGGGGGTAGTACTTTGGTGTGGTTACGTGTCTAATCTCGAATTTTTCAGCTAACTTCCTAATAAATAGTCTAACAATATTCTGGGGGTTCCCCAGTGCGATATTATCTTTTTATAGAACTCTGTTTCTATTTCCTTCCCATTAGCTTTTTTAATTGGAATTATCTCTACCCATTTAGAGAAATTATTCACTATTACCAGGATATATTGGTTTCTGCGCTTCTTTGACAAAGGTAACGGGCCTATTATGTCCGCTGTGACCATTGTCCACGGTTCCTCGACTATTCTTTTACCTATCAGCCCTATCTTAGATTCATTGCCCGGTTTAATTCTCTGAAAAAATTTTACAGTTCTTAACGTAATTTAATACTCCGGAATAACTTCCTGGCCAGAAATAGTTTTCCGATATTTTCGAGTACGTTTTCTCGGCCCCTAGGTGGCCTGCCTGCACATTGTCGTGATTTTTTAATAAAACCTGTCCACGCAACCTTTTAGGGATCACCGGTTTCCACGGATTGGAACGTTTTGAAACTTGTCTTTTTTCCCATTACTCTTGAGAAACAGTTTTCATGAAAAGTTTTTTATTATTTATTTCAAAGATTTTTAAACTCTGCACTGTTTTCTAATTCTAAACACAAGTTGGACTGAGTTTTGATGTTCATTTTGACAGAATTAGAAAACCTTTGGAATAAATAATAAAAAACTTGTCTCGCAAATTGGTTCTCTTGAATAATGGGAAAAAATACAAGTTTCAAAACGTTTTCATAGTGCTCAACGGCCTCTGTCAAGTCCGATTGAGTTTAGCCTTTGGATTCCAACTCGTATTTATGATTAGAAAAGAGCGCAAAGAGTTAAAAACCCTTTGGTATAAATAATAAAAAACTTGTCTCGAAAACTGTTTCTCAAGAATAATGGGAAAAAATGCAAGTTTCAAAACGTTTTCATAGTGCTCAACGGCCTCTATGAAGTCTGATCGAGTTGAGTCTTTGGATTCCAACTCGTATTCAGGTTTAGAAAGAAGCTATAAGATTCAGAATATCGTTGATATAATTAATAAAAAACTTGTCTCGAAAACTATTACTCAAGAATAATGAGAAAAAAGACAAGTTTCAAATTGTTTTCATGGTGCTCAACGGCCACCATGAAGTCTTATCTGTGTGTGTTTAGGGGGGTGTTTTGATAAGAACCCATAGCCTGAATTCTACAAAAAAAATTCACCCGGGCACATAGTTCATTATTTTCGAAAAATGATAATTTTCCCAAAGGAGAATGTCGAGAAATATTTATAGATTCTTTACATCTTATCAGAAAAGATTGGTACTGCCTGGGTGTATTTTGAGGGTTGTTGTGATTACAACTCATATAAATATAAATAATAAATATAAATAAATAAAAGTTTCCATGAAACTTTATTTAAATATTTGTATTATTAATTAGCTATTTGTATCACAAAAACTGTTTAATTACAATTTTTAAAAATTATGTTTCAAAAAATGTTTTAATTCGCGAAAATTGAAATTGATAAAATTATTGTTTACGAGAGAATCTATATTAAAGCTATATTAAAGCTTTATATTATTATTTCAAATCTAATGTAATAAAAATATTCAATTAATTTGCGATTTCTGTGCATATTTTGAAATTCCGAAATTCAAAACTTTATTGATTTCATATTTACTATCTTCAGAATCTTTCTGTTATAATACTAAACAATTGCTAAATTACTTTTGGTCGAATCCTACCGTATTCCGGTAGGAACCCGGCCAGATCTCGACCGGGCAATTAAAAAATATTAAACCGGGTTAATTCAGGGTGGCCCGGTTTGTCCCGACCGGATGCCGGGAGGAACCCGGTCCGATCCCAGCCAGGCAATTAAGAAATATTAAACCGGGCTAAATCAGGGTGGCCCGGTTTGGCCCGACCGGATCCCGGGGGAACCTGGTCCGATCCCGGCCGGGCTACTAAATAAATATTATCGCGGTTTGACCCGGTCGGATTCCGGCCAGAAACCTTCTTCTGGCCGGGTTAAACCGGGCTATTTCCACACGGGGAAAGTTTAAAACATTTAATACTTTTTTAAAGAAGACATATTCTAACATCTTAAAATTTTTTTAACTTTCAAATGTTTTGACACATTAAAATTTGTAGGTTAAGTGTATCAATATTTGTTTAACTACATGCATAAAATCAACATAAACATAAATTCTTAAAGAAGATACAATTAATTTAACTATATACAGGCGTAAAATCAACACACATATAAATTCTTAAAGAAGATACAATTAATTTTAATGATTTTAATAAAAATTATAATACTTACATTAATTGTTTAATACCACGTAGGAATAAAGCAATCTTCATGGCTTTTCTTTTTCTCTTCCTTTCTTTCTTCATTCTGCAGATATAGTTCGATTCGAGAGTAACGATTATAGTAACGACTTTGGTATCACTTCTAACTAACACAAGCAAATAAGACACAGAGTGAAAATGTCCGCTACATACATATATTATCCACACATTAATAACTTTGCGATAACTCGCGATATTCTTGGGTAACGAATCGAATAGAGATTTCTTATATAGGATAGTATCGGAAAATAAACTAAAGGGAAAAAATCACTTTTCCAGCTGGCACACTTATTTATCAATAGCTAGGTGGAATTTCATGTTGGAAAACCAACTCTGTTTGGTGTGATTGCCGGAATTTAAAAATAATATAGGTAATTTTAAAGGGAATTTAGTTTACCATATGATTCTGAAATGAAAAATTTTATTAAATTTTTTTTTTCCTGAAAATACATAAAATGTGAAAAAAGTGCTTTTTCCCAACTCGTCAAACTATTCTCATAATATGAGATACCCCAGGAAATCGCTAATAAAATGTAAAATAAAGTATTATTTTTAATGAAAAACTTTATTCTATGTTTACGAAGTATAATTTACATTTACATTTACATTTCGCCAAGTTTTCAAATTCTAAAGAAAAAAAATCAAATTAAAACATCCTTTCTGTAACTTGGGAGCACTTATAAATGTCTACTTTCATCCATTCCATTAGTATGAATTTAAAAATCCCCTCTAGTCCTTCACCCCCACTTACCTAAATACATGTAAAAACACTTTTAGAATTGCGTATAAACCTTTCCTGCAATTAAAATTATTATTTTTCCTTTTTTATTAAAGTACATAACTTCTAAAGTCTAGCAGCGCTGACGCTGGTCTCTTTCGCATGGGTGTATCTCATATTATGAGAACCACACTGTGCGATAGGGTGGTTCAAAAATGCATGGCAAAAATTTTTTTGATGCTAGAGAGTCTCGATCCCCCCAATTTGATTCGAAATCCGAAAAAAGAAAGGTCGTTTTTTTTTTTAAATTTTGATTTTAACACCTGCCGGTTTTAACTTGAAGTTTCCCATGTAAATTGCATGGGGAAAAATCACTTTTTGGAGTTTTTGAAATAATTTTTCAGGGTTTCGAAAAATGTTACTGGAGATTATAGAGGCTTGATGAGGACTATCAAAGAAAGAATTTCATGCACCACACATATGGGTTTGACACCCCTAACACACCCCCACGGTGCCTTGAAAACTACCCTTAAAACCAAAAATGTCAATTTTTCATAAAACCAGCCTTATGTGAGCTTCTTTCTCGTTTTTTACATTTTCATGTAAAAGTTTTTGTCAAATGTCCACGTTTTGGGACCCCCTGAACCCGAAAAACAGGTTTTTACGAATGTGTGTGTGTGTGTGTGTGTGTGTGTGTGTGTGTGTGTGTCTGTCTATCTGTCTGTAGATTTTTAGTTTGTGAGCACGATAACTTTCGAAAGAATTGACAGATTGGATTGTCCTTTGGTATACTCTTTTAGTGTCCTAAAATCAAGGTAAAGTTCGTTGGCCAGCCATTTTGGATAAAAATTCAAAAAGTTGGAGCATTTTGAAAAATTTTGAAACCACTTTTTTTTTAATCTAAAAATTCTAATGACGCAAGTTCGTAGTATTCAAAAAGTCGAACAATTTTTCTTAATGACTTTTTTGGAGAAAAAAAATTGATAGACTTATAACATGTTGAAAATCCAAAAAAAATGAAAGAAAACATAACTTATAAGCCAAACAACACACGATATGAAAAAAAGTCTAAAGGTTAAAAATGTTTCTTTTTGAATGCACTATAGGATCTGCATAACAACTTTTTGAATTTCCTTAAAAAATCGAAAATTCAAATTTTGAGCCAAAAAACGCGAGATGCAGAGAAAATGATAAGAAACATAATTATTCGTTTTAATCGTGAAAAATTGTAACGAGTGATTACGCCTGTGTGCGTACCGCACGCACACTCGTTACCATACCTCACAGTCGTCATCCCCGCTCCCGCACTCCCGTGTCTAGACTCTCGTTACCTAGCGACCGTCCCCCTCCGAGCCTTTCGTCACCAGGCAAGTTCCTTAAAACCACCCGCACGACAATGAATAGTCAGTCTAGCTGGGCGAGACCCACCGAGCGGATCAGTGAGCTCTCGCTTGGTGAAAACTCAAGTTCCTTTCCTACCCACAGGAGCAACTGTGGTAGGCAAAGTACAGGCGGAATCGCAAGGCTTAGGCGCAACTATCCTCGCAGATTTCCATATGCTCATGTATGGAGAATTACCAACGCTCAGACGCACCTGTCGTTGTCAATTCTCATATAAAAATGTCATGCTATAGGAACCACTATGCTTAGCATTTTTGATACGCTATTTCTTTCTCTCTTTCCTATTCGAAGGTGTACAATTTCTACAGTCAATAGGATCACCTAAGGCTGTAGAAATCCGTGTTAAAATATTAATAAATAGGAGCATTTATTATTAATATTTTCCCACCCAAGAATATTTCTTTATCACGTAACTCTCATATCCTTCTCCTGTAAGTCCTGTCTAATAAATCGCAGAATGATAGAAATTCTTTTACACTCAACAGGCGCATCTTTGAGCGACAAATTAAACCGACGGATAATATTTAGTAGGAGCACCTACAAATATTATCTATAAAAAGGCATTAGAGATTTATACAACCGAACCTTACTCTATTTTTCCTATCAGTCCTCCCTTCTCTCCGTACCATCAAAACCGCTGAAGTAAGAGAACTGAGACGTTTAATATTGTATTCCGCAAAATCGCCTGTACACAGTCTAATTCGTTCACAAATCTGTCAATCTGTACTTTGTCTGACAAATCCGAAATATCTATGATTACAGGACGAATAGTCACTTCATGCGTCTTCGTTCAGACATATTCATTCAACTACACACAGCCAACAAAATCAACCACACATAGACTCTTATTTCATTCTTTCTTTTGTTATTTTATTAAATTCACGCCGTTAGATTTGTAAACTATAGGGAATAAATATTGTTAGTAGGTGCACAACTTCGCTTCCGCCGATTTTTTCGAAAATTTGAGGCTTTATTCTGAAAGAGTGATTACCTGTTTATGATTTAAAGTACTGTCCGTCACTAGCCACTACTTTTTGCCATCTTTCGGGCAATTGTCGGATACCATCTCGAAAAAACTTTGCGTCTTTTGAGGCGATCCACGAATCGATCCATTCTTTAACTTCTTCATAAGAGTGGAAATGCTGCTCAGCTAAGCCATGTGCCATCGATCGAAACAAATGGTAGTCGGAAGGAGCAATGTCTGGAGATTACGGCGGGTGGGGTAAGACTTCCCATTTTAGGGTTTCCAAGTATGTCTTGACGGGTTTTGCGACATGTGGCCGAGCATTGTCATGTTGCAGGATAACTTTATCGTGTCTGTCTTCATACTGTGGCCGTTTCTCCTTCAATGCTCGACTCAAACGCATCAATTGCGTTCGATACCGATCCCCTGTGATAGTTTCACTCGGTTTCAACAGCTCATAATACACCACACCGAGCTGGTCCCACCAAATGCAGAGCATAACCTTGGCACCCTGAATATTCGGTATGGACGTAGATGTGGAGGCATGTCCGGGCATTCCCCATGATTTTCTGCGTTTGGGATTATCGTAGTGGACCCATTTTTCGTCGCCGGTTACAATGCGATGTAAAAAAACCCTTCCGATTCTGTCTTTGAAGCAGCTGTTCACAAGCAAAGAAACGGCGTTCAACGTCTCTTGGCTTCAATTCATAAGGGACCAAATTTCCTTGCTTTTGAATCATTCCCATGGCTTTGAGGCGTTTCGAAATTGCTTGTGGAGTGACTCCCAATGATTCTGCTAATTCTTCTTGCGTTTGGCATGAGTCTTCAGCAAGTAATTCCTCCAGTTCGGAATCTTCGAAAATTTTTTCTCTTCCGCCGCCATGCCGATCCTCGACATCCAAATCACCGCTTTTAAAGCGTTGAAACCACTCACGACACGTTTTTTCACTAAGAGCAGCGTCACCGTAAGCACTTGAGAGCATTCGATGAGCCTCAGCCGCAGTTTTCTTCAAATGAAAGCAGAAAATCAATACTTCCCGCAAATGACGAGAATTTGGCTCGAAAACTGACATCTTCGATCGAGAATACACTTCTCATGCAAACACAAATTCACTAATGTGGTGCTGTTGTTATGTTGACAGATGTCCAAGCTTACTGTATGAAATTTTTGACCTGCCTATTTCAACCGACACTTACCGCTGCAGCGATCTATCGAAAAACGGCGGGAGCAAAGTTGTACACCTAATATTATATTTTCCAGTAAAACAAAGTTGTTCGAGTTGCATCTAATTATCTTTAAAACCTGACCCTGGCTCTACTGAAGCATTCGATAAGATAATTAAAAATAATAAGATCTTTCAGAGAAAATCGGAACGTTACATGGCGCCCGAACAGGGACGCCAGAAAAACACAACGTTACAAAATTAAAAAAAAAACATATAGGTTCAAGCGTCCTGTAAAGCGCAAGCTTCACGAAGGGCATAAAAGCACGCGAAGCGCGCAACACGGAGCGCGAAGCGAGCCGCGCGCGCAGCGCGCGATGAGAATGTGCCCGCGAGGCGGGCAGATTTTTTTTAATATAAATTATTTCTATTAGTCTAATGGAATAGTTATGGATGTTGGTTAATTATTTTTTAATTATTTAAACAAATTCCATTTGCTTAAATAATTTTTCTTTCAAAAATACGTTTATCATTATAAAAATTACTACTATTGGTCTAATGGAATATTTATTAACAATGTTTAATTAATTTTCAATTATTTAAACAAATTGAATTTGTTTAAATAATTTTTTTTCCGAAAATTCTTCTTTTCTTAATAAATATTATTACCATTGATTTAATTGAATATTTATTAACATTGAAAAATTAGTTTTCATTTGTTTAAATAAATTCCATTTGTTTAAAAAATGGTTTTTCCAAAAATTCGAGGAATTCTAAATTTTTATCGTTACGTAACACAAATTTATTTTCAAATATTTTCCAATTTTGTTTCTCTCCATTTGCAAACGAGGAGGACAGTTATAAAATTATACAAATGTTGAAAGATTTCTGCTAATTTTATTGAGAGCACCCAGATATACTCGAAAGTGTGGAAAATGTCTCTTAGGAGAAATATTTTCGAAATACATGATGGAAAGGATTTTGCTAACCTTCTCCCCAGGTATACTCGAAAGGTATATTTCGAAAAATATTTCTCCTAAGAGACATTTTCCACACTTTCGAATATACATGGGGACTTATAATAAAATTAGCAGAAATCTTTCAATCTTTGTATAATTTTATAAGTGTCCTCCTCGTTTGCATATAGAGAGAAAAAAAATTGGATAATATATGAAAATAAATTTGTGTTATGTAACGATAAAAATTCAGAATTCCTCGAATTTTTGGAAAAACCATTTTTTAAACAAATGGAATTTATTTAAACAAATTAAAATTAATTTTTCAATATTAATAAATATTCAATTAAATCAATGGTAATAATATTTAATAAGAAAAAAATAATTTAAGGAAAAAAAATTATTTAAACAAATTCAATTTGTATAAATAATTGAAAATTAATTAAACATTGTTAATCACTATTCCATTAGACCAATAGTAGTAATTTTTATAAAGACAAACGTTTTTTTGAAAAAAAAAAATTATTTAAACAAATGGAATTTGTTTAAGTAATTAGAAATTAATTAACCAACATCGATAAATATTCCACTAGACTAATAGAAATAATTTTTATAAAAAAAAACGAGAATAAAGCTCACATAAGGCCGGTTATATGAAAAATTGACATTTTTGGTTTTAAGGGTAGTTTTCAAGGCACCGTGGGGGTGTGTTAGGGGTGTCAAACCCATATGTGTGGTGCATGAAATTCTTTGTTGGATAGTCCTCAACAAGCTTCTATAATCTCCCGTAACATTTTTCGAAACCCTGAAAAATTATTCCAAAAACTCCAAATAGCTGTAAAGTTGTATCAACTTTTGTGCTCACTCCATGAGCACTTTGCTTCCTGTAAGCAAATATGATTTGCTTTCTCGTAGAGGAAGCATTAAGTATTCTTTACATCAACATTAAATTTTGATTATTTGAGAAGTTATATTCGAAAAATTCATTTTCGAAAATTACAATAAAACACAACTTTCTTATTTTTGAATGAAATGAATTAAACACATGCGGACAATTTTTCAGGACATCATGTTAGATATATTGACATTAAAATATGTTGAAAAAAACCTTTTTTAGGAAACTGGATGTTGTCACCACCACAAAGCTTCCTCTATGAGGAAGCAAAAGTGATTTTTCAACATGCAATTTACATGGGAAACTTCAAGTCAAAACCGGCACGTGTTAAAATCAAAATTAAGAATAAAAAATATGACCTTTCTTTTTTCGGATTTCGAATCAAATTGGGGGGATCGAGACTCTCTAGAAAAAAAAAGTCTTTTTGAACCACCCTACTGTGCAACTACACACTTACTATGCCTAATCTACACAATGAAAAACTTGAACACTATCGATATCTTCCTACTTAGTTATTCAATCCCTAACCCCCCCAGGCAAACTTTACTGCTAAATACTTATTTAATACATAATAAATAGGATTTAAAGATTTACCTACCAAGAACTCGACCAGCACTGATTCTACAAAAAGTTCAATCAGAATCTTTTGAAGCACAGTAAAAAAATGAATTTACAATAAAATTACTTTTTCTTCAAGGCCTACAAGTTAGTGATAGAATGAACAAAGTGCGTCTCTTACTTTAGCTAAAACCCCGCTATCTCATATTACTAAAATATCTCATACTCGGGTACTCTCTTCTACCTAGTTATTTTTTACATTATTAGGAAAAAATTACATGTAATCAAAAACTTTGTATCAAATATCGAGCGCGAAGCGCGAGTGCCCTGATGAGAATGTGTTCCTTAAGGTCGATAGAACCTTAAGTAAATTGGTTTTCGTCTGCATTTCAAGTTCTGGTAATTTAAATAAAAACATATAGGCGCAAGCGCGCGTAGCGCGCAAACGGAGCGCGATGTGTGAATGAGAATGTGCCCGCCAGGTGGGCAGATTTTTAAAATATATTTCTACACCAAATAAAAATATGAATTCTGAAGAATAAAACAGTATATTATGCACTTCCCAAGTGGAAATTACATGGTAGAGCCGATTCTTACAACTGGCATGGTACCACGCCAGTTGTATAATGTGCCAATATTGGGTATAGCCAAAGCTGGTGTAGTACTAACTTTACCATTGGGTCAGTACTGTATCAAATGCAAATTCCAGTATTGGCAGTCCAGTATCGACATAGTACTGGCTCTGTTCAGTAATAAAAAAAACCCCAGCACTGGATCTGCGGACCAATGCAACTTCAAGCCCAGTATTGGCACGAAACTGGCATGGATCTAAAAATTTTCCATATTTAAAATTATCAAAATTATAAAATTTCAAAAATAATAAAGATTATGAAATTTAAAAATTCATAAAAATATAAAATTATCAAAAAATGATGAAAATCACAAAATTTACAACCCCGGAAATAATACAATTTTTTTATTATCGATATTACATATTACAGAAAAATACTGAATATATTTTTTCGGGTGTTTTGAAATTTTTAAAATTTTATCATTTTGTGTACTTTAAATTTCGAAGACTTCATAAATTTGTGAATCAAATATTTCTATAGATTTATAAGTTTGAGAATACTGAATTTTTGGAAATTTAATCAAGTTTATAATTGAATAATTTAATAATTTCATAAAAAATCATTCATTGATTAGAAAAGAAGAAATATTTAACTAGTAAATTGTTCAAATCTTTAAAGCTGAAAATTTTCGATGGAACAAGTCACAAGCATTTATCACACGGCCCTGTAGCTGCAGCTTATATTTTAGATTTTTTTTTCATATGTCATGTTAAGTTAGCCGCGATTCTTTAGGCCTTAGGAATTAGGAATTTTGCGAAGCTTATGGGTTCGAATCCTGCGGCGAATAAAAATTTTAATAAAATGCGATTTTAAAAATAGCGTAGTGATTGTTTTAATAATAGTGAATAAATGGTGTTCTTAAATAATATGTCAGTAAACATAGAGTATTATAATTGTATAATAATAATGCAAAAGTTTTTTATTTTCATCGAATCCTGAGGCACCATTGGCGCAGTACTGTACCGGTTGTTAATTTCCACCTGGGCAGTACTGCACCAGTACTTAAATCCAGTACCGAACTAAACTTGGCTATAAGTGCTGAACAGCGTTATCATCCCAATACTCAGCCAGATCTGCGCCAGTATTGGGCTTCCAGTACCACATCAATATTGTCTAACTCTGGCCAGTACTGAAACCGTCCTACGCCAATTGTAAATTTCCACTTGGGTTTTCATTCTTCTTTTTAAATCAAATATGAAATATACTATGATAAATTTAAATTTGGAAGGTCGAATGTAGTGAGGCAATTAGTCTTAAAAATAGTATATTACGTAATATATGCGAAATGACGGCTTTTTTGAAACGAGCACGATGTTTTTGTAACGAGTCGTAGACGAGGCGCGTGCCATATGTAAAACTTGTTCTCCAGATTGTTATGAACATATGTGGAACACAAAATGAATGCACATAAATAACATATGGCAGTAAACATAGAGTATTATAATTGTATAATAATAATGCAAAAGTTTATTTTCATCGAATCCTGATAAATAAAATAACATCTTACATGGATGTTATTTAAATCGAAAAATGACAAATGACGCTGGGGTAATTCGTGACACAAATTACATTTGCAATGTTCCTATTCTTTACACTTTACACATGAAGTGAGCAGTAAGCCTAATAACGTTAGCGTACTAACCACAAAATATTTCAATTCTGATGATTAAATATTATGAGTTCTAGTTTATTAAATCAATAAAGTCATTATGATGTTTCATAAAACAATAGATTTGAGTATTACAATTCATTATGTACAGTATTAGATTTATTTTATAGTACAGTTCATTATATACAGTTGATTGAAAACAGTGTCACGAATTGCCCCATACTCCGTCACGATTTACCCCGGTATCGGGGTAATTCGTGACACCAGACATGGTCAGACATTTTATGTTCTATCTAAAATTCATATGATAGAAAAGAGACAAAAAATTTTTTTTAACAAACCAGAGAGTTCAACCAGTAAAAAGCCATAGCTGATATTTTTATATTCTCATCAGAGAAGGTATTAGATTTGTGTAAAATTTGACCCCCCCAGTTTTTGTCAAATGTCCACGTTTTGGGACCCTCCGAACCTGAAAAACAGGTTTTTACGAATATTTCTGTCTGTCTGCCTGTGTGTGTGTGTGTGTGTGTGTGTGTGTGTGTGTGTGTGTGTGTGTGTAGATTTTTAGTTTGTGAGCACGATAACTTTCGAAAGAATTGACAGGTTAGATTGTCCTTTAGTATACTCTTTTAGTGTCCTAAAATGAAGGTCAAGTTCGTTGGCCAGCCGTTTTGGATAAAAATTCAAAAAGTTGGAGCATTTTGAAAAATTTTTAAACCACTTTTTTTTTAATCTAAAAATTCCAATGACGCACGTTCGTAGTACTCAAAAAGTCGAACAATTTTTCTTAATGACTTTTTTGGATAAAAAAAAATTGAAAGACTTATAACATTTTGAATATCCAAAAAAATGAAAGAAAACATAACTTAGAAGCCAAAAAACGCACGATATGAAAAACAGTCTAAAGATGAAAAATGTTTCTTTTCGAACGCACTATAGGATCCGCATAACAGCTTTTAGAAATTCCTTAAAAAATCGAAAATTCAAATTTTGAGCCAAAAAACGAGAGATGCAGAGAAAATGATAAGAAACATAATTATTCGCCTTAAAAAGATCTACAAGTCCTCCTTTGGCCATTTTTCAATAGGATGAGTAGTTTTCGTTTTAATTGTGAAAAATATTGTTAAACGGAGCCGAGCACGGAGCGCGAGGTTTAAATCAAATATCGAGCGCGAAGCGCGAGTGCCCTGATGAGAATGTGCTCCTTAAGATCGATAGAACCTTAAGTAAATTAGTTAAATTTTGCATTCAAAACTGTAATTTCATTTAATTTAATTAAATTTTAAAAATTTATAAAAATATAAATTACAAATATAAAAAAATTAATTAATATTAAAAA
>CAJFCO010017914.1:12369-28548 GCA_904066015.1 Synergus gifuensis | reverse complement strand
GTCAAATTTTACACAAATCTAATACCTTCTCTGATGAGAATGTAAAAATTTCAAACATAACATTTTGAAAATTCAAAAAAAAAACAAACGAAAATTTAAATTTGAAGCAAAACAACGTACGATATGAAAAAAGTCCAGAGGTAAAAAATATTTCTTTTTGAATGCCTTATACGATTAGTACAAAAAATGTTTGAATTTTGTTTAAAAATTGAAAATTCAAACTTTGAGCCAAATAACGCGAGATACAGAGAAAATGATAAAATTCTCCCATGACCATTTTTTGATAGGATGAGTATTTTTCGTCAAATGTCCAAGTTTTGGGACCTCCTGAACCCGAAAAACATGTTTTTACGAATGTGTCTGTCTGTCTGTAGATTTTTAGTTTGTAGGCACGATATCTTTCGAAAGAATTGACCGATATTTGGTATACTATTTTAAAGTCCTAAAATGAAGCTCAAATTCGTTGGCCAGCCATTTTGGATAAAAAAGTTGGAGCATTTTGAAAATTTTTGAAACCACTTTTTTTTTAATTTAAAAATTCTCTATGCACGGATATTCGTAGTACTCAAAAAATTGAACAATTTTTTCTAATTACTTTTTTCGGTAAAAAGTAATTGAAAGACATAACATTTTGAAAATCCAAAAAAAATGAACGAAAACTTAAATTAGAAGCCAAACAACACACGATATGAAAAAAAGTAAAGAGGTGAAAAATGTATCTTTTTGAACGCTCTATAGGACTGGCATAACAACTTTTTAAATTTCCTTAACAAATCGAAAATTCAAATTTTGAGCCAAATAATGCGATGCAGCCCGTGAAGAAAGTCAGATTCGTATTTGATAGGGTCCGAGCCAGTTTCCCTATATTTAGTTAGGCTCTGGTCGGGAAAATAGTCAGGGCCTAATGGAAATTGTAACGCTTAAAAGCTAAGGTCCCTGTCAGGAGAATGGGATCGGGTGCTCGCGAGAGAATCTAGGTTTAACCTATTTTGGTTATAGTTTAGATATTATATTATTATATATATATAATTTTTTTTATATAATATAAGATAAATTAATTTGTGAAAAATACAGAAATGTATTATTACTGATCATTTTCGCAATCAAATAGTGATTTATTTTCTTTTTCTCAAAATCTACAAATATCTCATACTCTAAAAAATTTTGAGGTTAAACAATTTTTAAAAACATATAAGAAACCCACTTAATGTAGAATGCAATTCAATTTTTAAAGATTTAAAATTAAATTTATATTGTACTGAAATAAGTATAGGGATAATTAAATATTTATAATAGTAATAATTTCTTATCACCTTCAATAGTAGATACACCGAAAACAACCACAAATTTTATTACTTCTTCTATATTGACAGTGCGCTGTCAACTATTTTGCAAAGTAAATAAATTACAAAAGAGGAAATCTAGCTAGAACCCAATCACTTCCTCTATAGGTTTTTCTGACTAGGATTTCTAGCTGGATTCTAGCATCCAACTTTAAATAAGGACACGTGGAGAAATTTCCACACGGGAGAGAAAATGATAAGGAACATAGTTATTAGTCTTAAAAAGATCAACAAGTTCTCTTTTGGCAATTTTGCAATAGGATGAGTAGTTTTCGTTTTAATCGTGGTTTTTAAATTTTTTCTAATTATTTTTGATTGAATAAATAATTTTTTAAAAAATAATATGACAATATCTTTCTATACCTATTTATTTTTTACATTCGTATGAAAGTATTACGTCTAATCAAAAAATTTGTATCAAATATTTTATCTTAAATAGATCTAGAAATTCTCAATTGACTATTTTTTGAAAGGATCATTAGTTTTCGTTTTAATCATGAAAAATATTGTTAAACAGAGCCGAGCGCGAAGCGCGAGTGCCCTGATGAGAATGTGCTCCTTAAGGTCGATAGAACCTTAACTAAATTAGTTTTCTTTTGCATTCAAAGCTGTAATTTAATTTATTTAATATTTAATTTAATTAAATTTAAATTTAAAGTAATTGAAAAAAAATATATAGGTACAAGCGTCCTGTAAGGCGCAAGCTTCACGAAGGGCACAAGCGCGCAACACGGAGCACGAAGCGCACAATACCCCAAGTGCGAAATCACATACGGCCCAGCATTGGCCCAGAGTTGGCAAAAAGTTTGCCGAAGCTCGGCTGCCATTATCGCGCCAATGACGGAATGATAACTATGGCCTGCACTTGGCAGCCAAGGCTTGGCTGCCATTGTCGGCCCAATACTGTCTGCCAGTATTGGCGCGAAATCAATAGATGTTAATGGTCCATTACACTTAGAAGTTACAATAAAAAAATAAAAATAAATGTTATTAATTAAGAACATGATTTATACGTAGATATATTATGCATATACTTATAAATAATCGATATTTGTAAATTTTAACGCTTTTATAACAAATAAAATTTCGCACGCAACGCGGGGGGGGGAATCGAACGCACGATCTACGGGACGTGACTCCAGGTACCTAACCATTACCCTAAGCTCTTGAGATGGTGGTCCCACATTTTTTCCACGGTATACTCATTCACACACAAAGATTAAATTGTTTCGAGATAATTTAATCAAAAAACGCATTTGAGTTAACAATAAATAAAATATGTTCCTATTTTTAATCTTCACTTTTACAGAAAATAAAAGTATTGATGAAAAGTATATTGTAGTAATGATTGATATAATAGGACTAGCAAAAAATTCTATTTCATAAAACACGTTTAATTAAATAATTTAAAATACTATTAAGTCGTTTAAAGTTTCTACAAAATCCTTAAAACTATTTTTCAATCAAATGAAAATTTTAAAATGTCTCGAAATTCTTTGAAATCCTTAAAGTCTTTTTAAATATGTTAGAAGCTCTTGAAATTTATTAATCATTCTAAATGTTTTGAAATTGTTTAACAAATTTAAAAATCTCTCGGATTTCATTAAAATCTCTTAAACTGCCTTGAAAATTCTTTGAAATTCCCTAAAGTCATTTAAAATTTTCTAAATTCTTTTATAGTATCTATGAAATCCCTAAAATCCTTTGAACTTCTTTAAAGTATCAGTAAAGTGCCATCGCTGGGCCGGAATCTGGCATTTTGACTTCCAATATGGTTTGCCGGAGTTATTTCGACTTTCGGCCCAATCAAGTGCCATCATTGGACCGGAATCTGGCATTTTGACTTCAAATACGGTTTGCCGTAGTAATGCCGACTTTCGGCCCGGTAAAGTGCCATTGCTGGGCCAAACTCTGGCTTTTCTACGTCCAAAATGGTTTGTCGGAGTAATATACCAACATTCGGCCCAGTAAAGTGCCAATGCTCGGCCAGACTCTGGCTTTTTTACTTCCAACATGATTTGCCGGAGTAATATACCGACTTTCAATCCAGTAAAGTGCCATTGTTGGGTCAAACTGGCTTTTCTACTTCCAACATGATTTGCCGGATTAATACCGACTTTCGGCCCAGTAAAATGCTATTGCTGGGCCAGATTCTGGCTTTTCTACTTCTAAAATGGTATGGCGTAGTCATTCCGACTTTCGGCCCTTTAATTGGCCGTTACTGGCCGGACTCTGACTTTATAACATCCAAAATGGTTTGCCAGAGTAATACCGACTTTCGGTCCAGTAATGGTCCATTCCTGGGCCAAGCTTCGGGGAAGCTTGGCAAATTTAAAATGCCAATATACTATGCCAGTACTTGGACAACACTGAGCCGATTAAAATGCCGATATTGGCCCAATAATGTTAGCCGATCTTTGACTGCCGAAATTGGACCAAGCCTGGGCCATGCATTCAGCTCAGGCAATTTGCACTTGGGACGGAGCGCGAAGCGCGACGATCGAACCATATTTGACCCCCCGCGCTGTAGGCGCGCTCATTTTTTAAAATAAAATCCACACGATATTTTACCATGCATCTGTGGTTTTTTTAGCGCAATCGTATGCTTCGTTTTCAAACTCGACTTCATAATATGGCTATTGCCCATGTTAGCTATAGGATACCCATGAAAAAAGTACTGAACTTAATAATAATAGAATGAAAGAACGTAAAAAATCCTTTTTCATAACATCAGTTGATTTTGAAATCCTAGCTGATCCTTTTCGTAAGTTATGACTATTTTAATTTTTTAACATGTAGAAAGCTGAAGTACGAAGCTTTTCTCTCCGGTTAAGCTTAATAAGTATCGTTTAAGCTCAAGTTTTAAAAATTTGTACATATAATTGTCACCTCAAACATAGCTTTTTTCCCAATCTTTAGATTTTTTAGTCAGCCGCTCTCTGAATAATGACACTTTTTCAGTTTTACCATTTTTTCGAAAAACTTTTTTGGACGACTCGAGCGATTTTTAAAGTTTGTAGAGAAAATAAATACTAATACAAAATATATACAATTATTTTTTTTCCAGTCATTGTGTTTGTTAAAGAATTCGTTTGGGAAACATATTTACAGGAACCATATTTAGCTAAACATAGAACCAACGACGTGGACGTAATGGTTGATAATTTTATATTTTAATTAAAATAAGTAACAATATAAAATTACAGATAAAATGATGAATATTCAATCACAGCTTTTAATAATTGAGAAGATCAATTTAATTATTTGATAAAAAAAAATAATTTAAAAAATTATAAAAATTATAAAAAATACAAAAATAAAATAAAAAAAAAGATGGGCTATTCAACCTCTACATCCACGTCGTTCTTCCTGGGTTTAGCTAAAAGTGGTTTCTGTAAATATGTTTTCCAAATGAATTCTTTATCACTCATAATGACTGAAACAAAAAATAATTGTACATATTTTTTATTAGCATTTATTTTCTCTATGAACTTTTAAAATGGCTCGATTTGTTCACAAAGTTTGTCGAAAAAAACGGTAAAACTGAAAAAGCGGCATTATTCAGAAAGCGAAAAAAGGTTAAAAATTTGGACACATTTCAAACTTTCATAGAGCTTTCTAGCACTATTAGGACCTGAGATAGCACCTTCCTCTATAATTAACCATATATGTGGAAATTAATAAAATTTACATATTTCCATAATGCCAACTTTTAAATAACATGTTAAAGATGTTACCTGATTTTTTTCACATATTTTAACTTATTTTTTTAAAAAGTTGCAGCAACTGAAAGTTCACTTATGTGAAATTCATGCCTATAAGTAGTATAGCTATGACAGTTCGGGAACACTAGTTCCAGCCGCCGCCACCATACGGCGCCACCGTCGCCACCATCGGTTATTTACCACTGTCGGCAAGGTAGATCTCTACCTGTAATTTACCAGCTGTAGTTCAAACTGCCACCGTTGGTAATTTTCTGCCACCAATAAGGCAGATCACTGACTAAATTGGCGGGAAATTTAAAATTGAATTCTACTAAAACATTTATTTGAAACAATATAACTTAGGTATAAATTATTGTTACCAGCAGTAGATGGCGCCACCATCCAATTTGCGGGAAATTTAAAATTTGACTCTTCTAAAAGTCATTTATCAATACAAAAGCGTTGTCGAAATTTTTAACTTAGCAATAAATTCTAAGTATCAGCCGTAGATGGCGCCACCATCAAATAAAAAATTTTACTCAAAAAAAGATTTATTTATCGGTATTAAAGCGCTCTCTAATAATTTAAATCCGTGCTAATTTACACACAATCGTTTTCGAACCAACAGTCAATAAACGTGATCTCTGCTATACGGCAAGGGTGTGAAGGCGAAGTGCAGATACATGTCACGGTGACTCAGGGTGGCGTCCCATGATTGCGTTTTGCGTTGCGTCATAATGAGAGAGAAAAAGACAGAAGTATACTTTTTTCTCTTTTACTCTCATTATGACGCAACGCAAAACGCAATCATGCGACGCCACCCTCATCATGGGTTTCCCTGCGCTCCCTGTCCCGCTGGGGCATAGTTGGAACTTGTCTTTAAAATGCGTGCTATATTCAGAGGCGCGCATTTCAATTTCTTTAAAATCTTTATTCGTCCAGAAACTTCAAGAACTTTCTAGAACATTCTAGAAACTTTAGTATATTAGCTGTTTCAAAAAACTTAACCCTGCAGTCAATATTGGTTCATGTCCGTGCTAAATTATAATCTATTAATATTGTGAGTAGATGGCGTTAAATTGAACTTATACTAAATTGGATAGGTGTTAAGCAAATGTAAATATGTATATTAAGTTTAATTTCTAGTTTATTAAAAAACTTAACCTAAAAATACAAAAGGTAACTCTTAACTTAATCTTATTTTACAAGTGTGCTTTTAGTTGTATCATCATCATCAGCTTTACTTTCACTGTAATGTTGGATAGTTGGCTGATCCTGAGGCGTCAAGTACCAATTCTTCAGAACCAATACATTGCGAACAGCACACTGATAATTCCAACACTGAGGATGATTATTGCAGGATATGGAGACTGTGTTGCACAATTTTCTTAGCGATGGGCAGTCCAAATCTTCAAGATTCCACACTTTTTCAAGATACTGCTCCATCCATTTTTTCTTTTCCAGCCCCTTGACATAGACTGCACGGGCGTTGCGTAGCTTTTCTCGAATTATGAGTCGTACTTATTCATAGGGAATTTCACCTGATGTCCACTCGAGACCATGGTAATTTCTGCTAAGCCACAGATTCTCACTCTTGTATTTAGCGGGTAGTAAGTTCCAGTAGTTTGGTGATTCAAACAGGTATACCGTAGGTTGAGCGTCTGCCTGAATAGGAACGATGGCCAACTCCTTGAAGACAAACTGGTTGATGGGTTTTTTGCAGCCTTGCATGTCCACGATGAACTCCATCTCGACGAAAACTGAACTTTGAGGTTTAAATCGTCTGTTTATATATCTTCTTCCCTCACCACTACCTCAAGTTACCCCCACCTTATATCAACTTTTTCACTCCACCACTTATGGGTTGATACTGTACAATACGGTCATGTATGATGAGAAAGTAGGCTGCAATTTCAGCGGGAAAATTGTTTGCAGATTCAAATTCCACACGAACGTCTACTGAGGCTTGCTTGAGAAACTCGTTTTGTTTGGAGCAATCGATGACGATTAGAGGAGCATGTTGTATTGTGAATTCAGGAAGACCTTGACGTTGGTTATACTGCAGTGATCGAAACGATTAGCATATTTCCTTAACTTATCCTTTCTGGCAGTTTGAAAACAGAGTATAATGTGACGTGGTTTTTCCAACTGAGTTGAAGTCTTCACAGTCCATATGTGTTTTGAGGTGAGTGGAAGCAGAGGGTACTCATACAATTCCCATGAACGAAAACTCATAGTGATGGGTAAATCTTTTTCAATGAAATACAGCAATTGTATTTTTTGCTGATCTGAAGCTATTACATAAGGTATCATCCATTCTACTTTGAAAATTGTGATCCTGAATGCTTCCTCAGTTTGTTCCTGTATAACAGCATTCGTGTCGTTGCGTGATCTTGTTAGGATAAGCTCATGTTTTGCATTGACAACGACTTTCTTATAGTCTTCAGAAAATCCCAGAATCATACTGAGTGGTACAGTTACATCAAAGTAACCTTCATCATCAGTAAGATGTCTTGTATGTTCCATATCGAGCCATCCTGCATTCTCCATAAGAGAACTTTGTCCAGGGTTGAGAGAGATGTAACCTTTGATGGTAGTGGTGAGATCGACATTTTTGCATCGGTCAATTTCAATACCGTTGAGTTCATAGCGAATTTCATCAAATAGAAAGCAGATGGCATTGCTTACAAGAGTTGTAGCAGTAACAGGTGTAGTTCCATCAAACTTTGTCAGTCTTTCAAACACATGTACTGAAATCTTCCTCGGAAGAATACACAAATCCTGATGTTGAACAGCGATACGAATCTCATCACTGTTGTTGAATGTTGATGAAGAATAAGGCTGATGTGCATGTGTCTCATAGTGCGCAATGGACTCATCAAATATCACTGGTGCTTGAATCTTCAACATTTCTTCCATTTTTTTTATTGCAACAGAAAGAAATGATAAATATCTTGAATGGCCGCTTCAGTTTCTGCTTCCACGATGTTTCATCTTGAGACCAAGTGGTTTCAGAAAGAGCACGTTCTGAGGTGTTAGTGCCTTGCAGGTTGGTTGAGAACTGACTTTTGCCTCGCATTTTGGCTCAATTATATAGGCTCTACCTCTTCCTTCTTTGCGATTGTACACAATACCCATTAGGATGATGATTTAAGGTGTAGGCGTATTGTTATAGTTTCACCACGAAAGTTGACTAATTCTCCGTCTTGATCGACAATGCGAATCTGAATTTGATGTATTGTCTTCACTGCGACTGGGAGGTAAATGACATGTGAAGGCACTTCAACGATCTTATATCCTGGTGGAACAGTTGGGAAGAACTCGTCAACTGTGTGCACTTTGCGTTAATTGATGTATGCTCCTGTCGTGATATTACACTCAAATCTGAGAGAATTTACTTTAAGAACGACCACTGGAAGGTCTGAAGTGTGCGTTTTGTTAGCATGAAGAACACGTGATGTAAATCCCAGCAGCCGTCTAATAGAGTCGTCTGGTTGAAAATTCACTTCAAGATTGCTCTTGATTTCACTGCGCAACGTATTATTGTTAGGTTTGATAATTATTACAATACCCTTAGCATTTAGATTATTTTGTATATATTTCTCAAACTCATCTCTACTAGTTGGTACTTTTACATCAAAGAAGCTTCCGGTTAGAGACATTTGTACATATTGTTCAATGTCTTCAATCTCATAGCTGCCAGGAGGTATAGTCACCACCTGATCACCAATATAAAATTTATTATTTCCTTCATCAACATTAGGAATTGAGTGAAATGTGAGCAGTTCAACCAGACCAAGAGAATAATTCTTGTTTGGTGAGAGTTCTATTGGTAGGAAATACTCTGCTTGTAGCAGTGAAGAGTTTCCTGTTACGGTGAGAGTAAATGATTCATCCATGATGATGTTTTGTGCTATACTGACTCTTGCCAATTGCTTACACACTCTTATATAGACAGCACTTGTCTTTTATACTGAGCTGTCCACACAGAAATTTTAAACACAAGTGTCCACACTCAACACTGTTATACTCCTGATACCTATCATGATTGTACTGTATGAAGCTACCATCACCAAAGTAATCTACGAGATCCGTTGGTGGACGAACATTACCAAAACTGTCAAAGTAGAGGACACTGTTACCGATCTTTTTATATGTTACCCAGTGAGTACCAGGACCATCACCATCATCAAGATTGACAGTAGCTGACTCTGTGTGCTGTGGATAATTCACTGGTAACTGGTTACGCATAAAGATACCGCGAAAATGTGGAATCTTTAGAGCTCTAGCGTACTTGAACAGATCGGCATCAGTGAGTGCACGGTTTGGTAGCTTCACTACACGTTTTTTGGCATAGGTCTGAGACGAAGTCCTTATCCTTTGTGTTGGTGGTGGGGTTTCATATGAAGACCCAGTCCTTTCTTGTAAGGTTTCTGGTATAAACCTTTTCCTAGAGCAATAGCCTCCATTGTTTTGTTGTGACGTTGAGCCCCTGAGACTTCCTGTTTGGCAGCGCTAGCATCGTTAACAGCCTTTGCTACACCTGCTACTCCACCGGTAAGAGCTCCAAGTGCACTGAGTCTAGCAAAAATTGGAATTAGTGGTAAAATACCGCCAACTTTAGTTGGTACTGGCAGGATCCGTGGATTTTTCACTAGACTTTTGTCAGTAACACTTTTAACAGCTTCCTGTGCACCCCTGAGTGCAGACTTGATAGTCACTCTTGCATCACTGCTTCGAATCATTGCTTTCCTAGCTGCATTCACTAACTTCCTGAATGCTAGTTGTTTCTTTTTAGAGGTTATGTTCTTCTTCTTTCGAGAAATTGGTTTTTTCTTCTTCTCCAAACCCATACCGAGTTTTGTCTTAGCCTGCATCACGTTAGCTATTGCTAGTGCTGCTGCCTTCTCACCAATAGCAGCGTCTTCAGCAAAAACACGTTGCCAGGCTTTAGTCCCTAAAGTTTGATCTGCAGCATTCCTCGCTGCAACGTCTTCACGATTTCGCGAGTATGCAATATCGTGCTCCTTGCACGCCGCGTCCAGTGGATTGATACCAGGATCACCTCGGGCAAGTCGTTTAGCTAGTTTGGTTCCAGGGCCGCAGTACTGATAGCCAGGCAAGTGCAACTCAAACGGTAGACTGTTGATGACTGTGTTGACCAATCCTTTACCTCGATGACAACGACGGTGACATGAAACTTTATTCAGTTTACGGTGTACAATCATTCCTTATTGTACGGAGGTTAGTACACGACTGATATGGAAGCTATATAAGCGTTGTATTTATAGCTTTCACAGCAGTTAAAGTCAAGATGTTATTCAAGTCACAACCAGTCAGGCTACCAGTAGTCAACTTTGACAACCTCGTTACATCAGAAAAGCAAAAGAGGGTGAAAAAACATCGCAATCTACTGCCAGACAGCATTCGTGCAGTGTTTTGTGGACCATCAAATTGTGGCGAAACAAATGCATTACTTACACTAATTCTTCACCCAAATGGATTGAAATTGGAAAACGTCTACGTTTTCTCAAAATCACTCAAACAACCCAAGTATGAATTCTTGGAAGGGGTATTGCATAAAGTAGATGGAGTTGAATACTTTCTTTACTTACTTTTAATACTTTACTTTACTTACTTGCATGAGCAAGTAATATCACCAAGTGAGGCTCATCCAAATTCCATAATTGTATTTGATGATGTAGCCTGTGAGAAACAGGACAACATTAGAGCCTTCTTCTGTATGGGTAGACACGCCCATGTTGACAGTTTTTACTTGTGTCAAACTTATGCTCGGATTCTTAAACATTTAGTTCGCGATAATGTAAATTTTCTAGTACTATTCAAGCAGGATGAAAAAAATTTGAGACATGTGTACGACGATCATATAAACACTGACATGAATTATTCTCAATTTCGAGACTTGTGCTCAGCATGTTGGAATAATGACAAGTATGGATTCCTAGTCATTGACAAAGACAGTGATCTCGCTGAGGGTAGATATAGGAAAGGATTTGACTGCTTTGTCACTCTATAAGTATAAGTAGATTGATGTAATGACAGCATTGTAGATTGAGACATCAACGCATCAACATGTCCAAGTTTCACAAGGAAAAAGAGGTACTCCGTCAAATCGCCAAAGCCAGTCAGGCAATTCGATGCAAACATCGAATACTCAAAATGTGTAAAGAAGCTGCTGAAAAAATGATGAGTAAAACGTTTAAACCAATCGTCATGCCACTTCTGAAACTAGTTGACATTTCACATCAACCAATTAAGAATGAAGTTTTTCAAAATAAGTTTGTAATTAAGAAGAATGAGGATGAAGATGCTTCCTTTATGACCGCTAATGAAGAAGAAGAAGAAGGACAGCATGATGCAACTATGGTTGAAGAGCAAGATGATGATGTAATGAATGAATCTGCTGACAGTTATGACTATTTGACAAACAAGTTTCTCGCGTTGCTGCACAAAAACAGAAAACAGTACTTGGACATGGTTTATGGAGTACGCAAACTCAATTACGGTACCCTTATGATTGGCGATAAACCCATCAGTTTTGAGGGTCAGTACATCCAAGTTGGTAATAAACGGTATCTGAAAACTGAGCCAACTTGAGCTGTTGTTTAGACAGTCTCCTGAAGAGTCTTCAATAAGCAATGATGATTTAAACAGTTACAAAGAGATTTTAGTTGCCACAAATGCACACAAGAAGCATTACAGTCCAACTGAACCTGTTCGAACAAGCAAAAGTATCAAGTACAAGAACTTTATTGCAAAACTGTTTAATGTGTCGCGCAGACGGTCCTCAACGAGGGGAGGTTCACTGCCACAGTATATGGTAGCAAGAAAAAATGCTAAGACAGACTATGTCTACTGGAATGACCCTAACGAACAAGTTGATCGTCTTCGACTGCTTCTGGCATCTCAGACAGCAGGCAACCCGAGTCACACCAGTGAAATCATTTCCATCGTCGAAGAACTGCGTGAAGCTGGAATAATATATTAGGAGCATACGCATCATGAGAAGCTCAGTATCATGAGTATTGACGTGTTTGGACGTCCACTGAATCGAGCTGGAAAGATAAGTCGTGGACAGCCAGGTGTTGGATTCAATAGTTCAGAGCGAGATACGTACTCTTTATCAGGTTACGACATCTGTTCGTAAAGAAATTGATAATATTAATATTTCGATACGAATTTTTGAAGAATCAATCAAGGATAAAATTAAAAATCTTCAAATTGATACTCAACAGCAAGAATTATCATATCACAACTCAGAGCTCATTGATAACATATACGATCGATTGAATGAACTAGAAAATGAAATCAAACAAGGTAACAGTAGTCACAGAGCTACATAAACCTGCAAGAAAAAATTATCCACGTCATCGTGTGATAATGCGTGGTATAGATGAGACTTGGCAGGCTGACTTGGTTGAAATGTTACACTATGCTCGAGAGAATAATGGCTATAAGTACCTGCTCACAGTTATAGATATTTTTTTCAAGTATGCTTGGGCTGTACCTGTTAAAAGCAAGAGTGGACCTGATGTCACTGATGCAATGAAATCTATACTTGAGCAAGGTCGTGTACTAAAGAACTTACACACAGACCAAGGAAAAGAATTTTACAATTCACACTTTAAGAATCTCATGAAACAGTACCGTATCAATCTCTACTCAACGTATAGCAATCTGAAGGCTTCAATCTGTGAACGATTCAATCGCACGCTCAAGAACAAGATGTGGCCACAATTTAGTTTCAGAGGTAACTACAAGTGGATAGACATCTTGCCAGTCCTCGTTTCCAAGTACAACGACACCAAACATCGAACAATAGGTATGAAACCTAAAGACGTAACTGTCGACGATGAGGAGGAATTGTTGAAATGCTTCAGAGCACAACGCAAAATTATCAGGAAGAAGAAGCAAAAGTTTAAAGGTTGTGACAAAGTTAGAGTCAGCAAGCACAAACACGTCTTCGAGAAAGGATACACTCCCAACTGGACAACAGAGATATTTACTGTGGATCGTATTCTGCCGACCGACCCAGTCACATACAAGCTCAAGGACTACCAGGACAAGCCCATCGCTAACTTCAACAAAGTTAAAATGTTGAAATATTAAGTCTATACTAATTAGATGTAAGGTTGTAATAAATAAAAGAGAGAGAGAAATTATATAATATACATTGTTTTTTTATTCAAAAATCCTTAAACTTACTATATACATTTATAAGTATAAATAAACAAAACTGAAATCTACTATGTACAATTAACTATTCATATTTACAAGAATATTCAGTAATTCAGCGTCGCTTTCGGTAAAGTCGTTGTCATTGTTGTTTTCTATAGCTCTAATCTGGTAGTGACCCCACGCAAGAGTATCTGTTTGATCCTTCAGTAAGTATCTCTTGTCATAATAAGGGCTAAGTGCTATTTTGTGCTGTTTGATTGTTTCCAGATTCTGAAGTCTCGATCTAATTACAAACTGTGTTCTAGATTGGATATTAAAATTTTGAAGACATTCTACATAATCATCAAAACAGATACTCTTTTTCACAACACTTGCTTTGATGCCTTTAGCTTTCTTTACAAAATCCTCACCATTGACGCGCACACTGTACATTTTACTCCGCAAGCCAACAAATTCCGTAATAATTTTGCCAGAACATTCATCTTTCATAAGACCGGGAATTTTCTTATTGGCTTGCAGCATTCCGAAAACATTGTCTCGAGGGTAGTCGGATGTGTCGAATTTGTGTATGTCCGTCTTCATGTCTGCGTAAATGTCATCACATTTTATTTCATAAATCAAACTGGCTGTGTTCGTGTAGAGTAGTTTGCAGTCGTTCTTGTACTTTTTACGCATATAATCATAATGGAAGTCGTAAATGAGGATTTTGGACACATCCAGCACTGTAAGCCCTACATAGATGGGTTTGTTCATCAAGACTTCTACTTTTCTCAACTCTATTGCCACAAGGTTTTCACTGAAAATTGCACGACTATGGAAATTTGGTGTGGCTATGAGGGCTTCTGCTCCATACCTACCATCCCACTTTGTCACAAGTTTAAAATTAACATGTTTTCGTACGTTCTACATGGTTTTGCCGTAAACTGCGTTGTTCATCAATTTGAATAAGTTTTTCTCAAAATCGTTTTTAGCATTTGTTCGCAAGCTTGTATTCAGATCAATGTAACTTTTGAGCCAGGTTCCCTGATCAAATTTGAGTACTCTGTAAATTTTTAGTAGTATTAGTCCATTAGCCAAAGCATGCTTGAGAGTCTGGTAATGAAGAACGTACTTTTGTTTCTGTTGGAGGGTATTTAGAAGCTTCTCCTGGCTTGACCTCGGTGGTTTCGAGTGTTCTGGACAGAACGGCATATCATTATGTTCATCGTGGAGTTCGAGCGGATAGTACAAATCTACTTCTAGTATATAGCCAAACGGTGAATCATCGGGAATATTAAAGTCGAAATTTTGAAAATCATCTACCCACTTGAAACCACCGTAAGGGAGAGGTTCTCCCATTGCCCAACCATACAAATTGTTGGAATCAAAGTACATAATGTACTTTGTCTCCTTACTTTCGTTGAATGCTGTCATTAACTTATTATTGGCAGCGGCGTATCGGTTGGAGCATTGGCTCACTCCACCCCTTGTGCCTTGCTCAATCATCACAGCACATCAATGTCAGTGAGGAGTTCTAGCCTCACATTTGTATGCTTGAGCATGGCATCCCATGTCAAGCCAGGAGTGTTGTAGTAGTGTGCTGGATCGAGTCCATAAGTCTCGATACACTGTTCTCGGAAACTTTCGAAGACATCGGCTAACAGCAACACGTCAGTCTTCATGTACAGTTTCACATACTCACCAAGAGTGGAGAGATTGAATTCAGACCATACCTGTTGCGCATGCGCATCTTCATCTGAAATTGAGGAATCATTTAAAGAACTATAAAATTTTTCTTTTTCTGGTAATTGAGTTTCCTGAAGTCTCTCCCACGAATCAAGATATTCATAGGGAAGAATACCTTTCCTCGTGAGGAGTTGAACTTTTTCAGGCTCAATACCAGAAAATACTGAATTAACAATTTTGTACTCGGTGAGATATGATGCTAACTTTTCCAATGATGAGGCCATAAATCTAAACGAATCTATAAATCGAAATTTTGTCTGCAAATCCTGAACATATTTTGTGAATGATATATATTTTTCCTTATTTAAAGCCAAAACTTTTACTTTTCCATCAAATTGTATTGCTATGTCGCGAATGATAAAGTGAGCATCGTACCCACTCAAGTTGTGAAAAACAACAGGTATGGTCCTTGCATCCTAGTAAGCAAGGTTGCAGTGTTCATGTGCGGGGCCACGATATTCGCCAGTCAAATGACAGTGGTCTTGAACTGTTTTCATCGGTGGACATAGTGGTTTTTTACATATGTGACATACTGTGGCTTCTACAAAGTTTTCTTTTTGCTCTGCTCTCAGTGGTTTCATTGGAACCGGTGAGGTGAGTATATTTTCACAATTGTTGGCAATCTCCAACAATTCGAATGCAAACCACTTTGCTGGTTCCACATTCTCCTGGCAGGATTTGTAGAAAGACAGTGCATCATTGTAACTGCACTTAAAGTACAAGCCAATGTCACAAACTTCATGTTTTTGGACAACTTGTGTGTTTGATTGTCGAATTTGTACATCATCGGCTGGTTTGAGTAAGGCTTCGCAATCGGCGTAAATGATGAATGGTACTTTTTCCTTATATTTGAAGTTTTTGAATTCAATGATGTTTTTTCCTGGTTTTGGTAACACTACTTTACAGTCATTCATGTTCTTGCAGTCTTCAGTGTGGAGAACTAGCTTTTCTATACTCCAAAAATACTGTAAGCAACGATCGCAGATATATTTTCTTCCATCAGGTTTCGACAGTTGGCTACTGACTAAACGAGAAAGATCTTTGATCCAAACATAGTGGAAGTTAAGTGACTGTGGTCTGGTGCTCTGATCAGTGATGCTTTCTTCTTCATCGCTGCTGTCTTCATTAATATAGTTCTCTTCTTTTTGAATACGGAGAAGCTTTACATGTTGGTCTCTTTTGAGTGCAGTCAGATGGAGAGGAACGAC